>NCVS01000114.1:113973-315173 GCA_003055095.1 Goniozus legneri
GCTACGCGGGCCAAAGAAAAATACCGTCAGAGAGTCTCGCGTTTCGCCTATAAAGCGACAATTTTCGCTATCTCGACGATTTTTCGCGGTGTATTGTCGGCCCGCCGGTGAACGTTTTCATTTTCACTCGTATGGCTCCCCCGTGAGATCGTCTACGTAATTTTCTCGTAAACGTTCCGTAATCCTCTACGGTTGCTCTTTCTCGATTTTTTTTTCGTTTCTCTTCGGCTCCTCGCAAGCTTCTTCGTTGTTAATAAGCGCAGCTCGTAAATATGACTACGCGACGGACTTGGATGTATTTACGAGATGCGTTCGCCAATAAAGTTTATACGCGTAACGTCGGTTCGGGCGATAAACTCGCTCGTATAGGAGAGAGAAACAGAGAAGAGGGGTAGAGAGAGACTCGGTTGTTACCGCCGTTAAGTAAACCGCCTCGTATTTAACGTCGACAAAACCGATACGCGCCTCTCGTTTTGCGCGCACTCGAAACATTCCCTCTTTCTCTCTCACTCTCTCTCTCTCTCTCTGTCTCTCTCTCTTTCATTTTCGCACTCTCTCCTGCGTGAAGTGCCACCCAAAAAAAAGAGAGGATCAACTTTTTCACCGAATGAAATTTTTAGGCGAATATTCTTGCGGTACTTCTCGCGCTCTCGGTGCGCCTCTCTCGCAAACCGAAAAACAGCTCGCAGGGAAATTGAACCGAATTTTCACCTACGGGGCTTCCCCGGAGGATTTGGCTCGGGGTTGATGAACGAGTGGGGATCGAAATCAAATCTCTCTTTATTTTCGTTTATTTTGGGTAGCATCGACAGCTGGATCGTTAGAGGCTGAGATGATTACGTAAAATCAAACGTACGAAGAGTCGTGTAACGATATGTTTTTGTTATTTATAAAAATGTAAAAAATTATATGGAGATTAATATACGTGTAAATTTTAATTTGATCAATTACTTGGTATAAAAAATTCATCTTCGTTTTAATACGAGTGCCTCCGTTTATCATACCAAAATATTTCAAGAAATGTTATATTTTAATAATTTATCTCTGTTAATTGAATAAATTTTGGTGATTGATTTTTGCGTGTCCGATTCTCAGCCTCGTAATTAGAGCCGGATAGACGCGCGGGTTTGCGAACTGGACCCTGGAGAAAAATCAAATCTATAGCAGCCTATAATGGGAAACCTTCGAAAGTACTTTTCTCCAAATTTTCCCTCGGAAAATTCGAATTGAATTTTCGCCCTCGGTGTTTGCAGGTGCACTCACCGTGTCCCTATCTCACTCCCTCTCTCGCACTCGGCAAACAGGAGCAGAGATGAGCGAGAATATAGTGCTTTCCAATGGGCCGAGAAAAAAGTCGAGAATTTTTTTTATCCCTTTTCGTCTCGACTCCCTAGTCGTTTAATTCCTTTTGGCCGGTTGTTCCATAAAGAGAGAGAGAGATATTTTTTCCCATCCATTTTAGGAATTATACCGAGTATCAGCGGCTATGAATAATTTCAACCTTTTTTCTCCCTTTAATGTAACTCGCATAACGAAAAGCTCCTTATTGGTTGGCCGCTAATGGCAATGAGCCGCTGTTAATGCGGCCCGAGTTGGATCGTCTCTTCTGTTAATTATCGAAAGATCCCCGTCGATTCGGGTAGCAGGAAGCGAAAGGGTTCGAACTGTCGCTCGCGGATTTTCCTCGGGCGCGTTAAACGACGGGCCCGATTATCGCTACTCGACTAACAGCTGTCGCTCGCGAGCCTCTTGCCAATACAATATCCGAATCCGTGACGTCCGTGCTGCAACCGCGCTCGAGGGTGTAACAAAATCTTCTCGATTTCCTCTTCTACCGTCCCCCCGTCCCGCCCCGCTCCTTCCTTCCTTCCTTCCCCGTCGATCGAAAACTCCGAAAAAGGGAAATACAAAATTCGACGTCAAAGAGCGGCGGGAAAATAAAAAACAAAGGAAGGGGAGAGCACGAAATGGAATTTCGAATTCGGTAATGCACGCCGTTCGCTCTGGCTTTTGATCATTCCCATCTTGTTCGCTCGACGTTCTCCGCTCCCTCGCTCATGAACCAACAATTCTGATTTTCTCCCCGTCCAGAATTCACCGGGTTGAAATTTCCACTTAAAACGGTAAAGCATCCTGTATTACCGGGCGCAGCCGAGACCAGTAGACGGCGTAAATTACGATTTCCGATATCGTCGAGTGAAAAACTCGGTTCGAGGATTTTTACTACATTTTGTTTTTACGCTTCTCCCTCTTTCTGTATCTATCCTTTTTCATCTCGTTCGTGCTGTTTTTTCCTCTTATTATTTATTTTGGCAGCATCGAGACAGCCCTCTACGTCACGCGTTCGACCAAAATACGCACGTTGCCATAAAAAAGAACGACACGAGTGAAACGGGGACGCAACACAAAAAAAATGTAAAAAAAAAAGACAAACGAACGATCCACAAAACCCAAAGTGCTTTACGGTGATCCATAAATGAAATTGTTGGACGAAAAATGACGGAAATTATTGCGACAAGTTATCCTGGTCCGGTGTCGGGTTCGCTGGAAAACTGATCGGCCAAAATTTTTCCACATTCTATCCTTTTCTGTTAGTTGGCTCTCTCTCTCTCTCTCTCTCTTTCGTTTTCCCGCTTTTTCCTCTGCCTTTTGTTACACATTTTTTGTAAGCGCGCACATACACACACACGAGTGTATTTCTCCTCTCCGTTCGACTTTTGCAGAATGAGAGTGGCACAGCTATTATTTTACTGCATTCTACTGGAGGACTATAGCGCCAATCTTGGTCGAGCGGCAATTACATCCAGTGAGGTCGCCCGGCAGGATACCTCGGTGGTGAACCCAACGTTACCAGGTACTCTTCTCTTTTTATCCCTTTTTTTCGAAACCAATATCGACCTCGATATGCAAATCCATTTGAACACCTTTTTTTTACAAATCGAGGGAGAATTTTCACTCGCTGAATAATTTCATTATTTAAATGTCGGGGGGAAGCCTTCGATTTGCCGCTATTTCCGAGTTTGTGTATTATTCCCTTTATTCGATGTATTTTTGTGGCAGGAAGTTGATTAGGATGTAGAGCGGATAATAAGGAGATATACTAGGTGTCTCCCAATGGTAAATTAGCGAGATTTTCGAGTATTTCATTCCTTCTTCGTTTCGGCGTAATTTTCGCCATCTTCGAGTTTAAATCTTCGCGATAGCCCATTGACAGCTTTTAAGTACCACTTCATCGACTACCGAAGAGAGCTAACAACTTCAAAACGACGAGAATAGCTTTTTCGTTGAAAATTCCGCAATCTTTCTGCGGAACTTGCGGTTGTTTCAAACCACCCTGTATACTTAAAATTTTAATTAAACTGTGCAACACGCGGGTATCCCCAGCGGGGAAAACTTGGCGTAATGTAATAAAAGAAAAAAAATCTCATAATTCGCCAAGAAATAAAGAAGTCTAATCTCGTATCTCGGTGACATAATTTTTTCACCGTCTCGGCCATAACGTCTGTTAATTTGCCTCGTGCAGAGAAAAAAAGAGCCGCGAATAAGAACCGCGCCGGGGGTGGCGTACTCTCGAGGTTTAACGCGTACAACCCAGCGCGGTACGTCAAAGGGATAACTACCGAATGTGCTGCTGATTAAACGTAATACACACTGCAGCGGGGAAAAGCTACGCATCTCCTTGATTAATGGCTCCGTAAACATTCGAGATTTATCTCTGGCCAGCACTCGAGTCGATCCCATAAATAATTTCTTCATGCATACGTATAGGAAACGGGTTGATGTTTACTATATTTTTCATTATGATTTTCATTATGATTTCCTAGCAATCCTTTCAAGATAAGGTGGCGTGAATTAATACCTGCGAAGAATATAAATATAATTAATATAAATATGATATTTTTCAGCTTTTAGTAGTAGACAACTATTTTGGTTTATGTACCTAATATTTAGTGGGAATGGTAAACCAAAAGTTGCGCGGACGGAATTTTCACTTACCGAACGATTGCTCCTTTTTCATTTACATTCTTCTTGTGTTTTAAATTAACGCAAAATCCAACCAGTCCGAACGAAATCATCGTTATCTCGTATTTTGCGAAAAAATTTAAATTTCACTGCGGATTCGAGAGTATCGTTAAAAAAGCTGTGACAAATAGCGTGAAAATATTTCATACCGCGAATTTTATTAGGAAGTAATTCCACTGGCAATTTTTCTGGAATTATTATCCTGAAATAACGTCCTCCTCTATCGAGAATGCTTACCAGTATTTCACGTGTTTAATCGCTGGATAATTTCGAGACCCTCAACGCCATCTTTTTACTCTTGTTTTCCTCTCGTCCCTTCTTCCTCTTACCGCAAGCTCTCGGTGGTAAAGATGAAGCGCTACCCCGGCGCAGGTGGAATGAGAGGATGAAAAGAGAGCGGTGAGCTCTAAGCCGTACCTACGTGTATCAAAGAGTTTATTATCATCTCGATTCGCGCCCGAGCTCGATAGCGCTTGTTTAAGCCGACGCGTATCGGAAGAAAGAGAGAGAGGAGCGAGTTGAGTGGAGTCGTATCTAAGCGAGAACCGCTTCACTGTTTCCTACTTTTTACCCTCTTTTCGCATAAAACTATCCCCTCGATCATCCCGCCCGTATGAAAATACAAGAGGGCCGTAATTGAAATCGCTCAATTAGCCGTGGAATCGAAAGTTCGCCTACGGAATGAATATTTTTCGCTGGCTCTTTAATCCAGCCTCGTTGATGGATTTCTCCTTTGCAGGCGATCTTCCCGCGAGATGTATTTTTTATTTTTCGATACTTGGAAAAACGAAAATCAATATTTCCTTTCCATTATGAAAAATCATAGGATTATTAAAAATCGTACGAGTGGAGATAACGATTGTATTTAGAATAAAGCGGAATATCCGATAAATAGAATTGAAATAGATAGAAGATAGAAGAGAGAAAAGAAAATAATATCGGCGCGGTGCGGATAATACGTGACAATGCCGGACGTTTGTATACGTGAACGAACAATGGAAATGCGAAATCGGATTGACGTGCGTGAACGCAAAATATCGCGAACGAGAAAGAGAGAGATAGTCGTAAATTATTCCACTCCGAGATTGAAAAATAAAATAAAATAAATTCATTCTAGCGGAACGGTATTTTAAAATCTGGATCGATTTAATTTCCAGCGAGCTGGCTCTGTAGGGGCCAAAGGAGAGAAAATTCCGGGAAAATTTTCGTCGGTGGAAGAGCCCAAGGTCGATTATTGGCTGGTAAGCAGGGACGCGGAAGAGCCGAGAGAGCAGCGGTACCTGGCTCTAGTCACGTGGTACGAATTCGCGTCTCTCTCTCTCTCTCTTCGCTTCTCTATCCAGCTTATCCAGCGGTAGGGAGCCCTTCTTGGCCGGGGCGAGAGTTGAACGAGTTTTTTCTTACGCGCGAATGAAAGATATTAATTAAACTGTCACAGGCACGGGTGCCGCGCAACGCGAACGCTCACGAGGAAAGTAGGGGTGGTACGGCGTAAGGTGTAGGTAAGGAGTTCACACCGAAACTTTATCTCGCCTACTTACGGAGTTCGCCACTCGTGGAAGTCGGGAGGTCGTCGTCTCACGCCCGCCGCGTTCAAGCACTTCTTTGAGTACCGCCGACGAGCTGAAAAAACGAAACGAAACATTATTGTAACAAACGAGCGAATTATACGGGGTCAGATTGAATGAACAAAAAAAGAAAGAGTACCGTACTCTCGAATTTCGCCGAAGAGTTATTTTTGACGCGGGACTTTGATAAGATACTTTGCGAGCGAGCGTAAATCCAGTACTGAATAATGTTTATTCATTTTGTTCTATTGTTATGAATAAGAGCGTTCTTTTATGGGATTTCTTTTTCCGTCATTTATAAAGCAGTTCTATCGGAAGACTTTTTCGCATAAAACATTTTTAATTGATGCGCTTAGAGGCTTGATATTTTGTTCAGAAACGAATAATATTTATTTTAAATCCCGTAGAAACGAGATAAATTGAAAAAATATGGGTCGCTGAACTAAATGAAAAGATATTCTATATAACTCCGTGAAAAATAGATTGAATTTAGGTACAGTAGAGTAAATCAATGCAAGTATGAATAGGTCAGATATTAAAAATATTTTTTCCAACAGAAATAATATCAATGATATTTTACACATTTCATTTCGATTTATCGTGTCGTAAAAAAACCACCTTAGAGTTTCAAACATCGTGATTTGGGATAAGAAACTTTTTTGAACGAAAAAGAAATCGGCTTTAATAAAAAAAAACTTGTAAATTTCGCAAAGAATCGAGTGAAATTTGAATTTATGGAGCGTTGGGTAACAAAAAGACTGTATAGCACCGCGGAATGCTCGCGACTATATATTCTTTCAATTGTCCGATAGCTTAAATGGCCTGTGACGTGCTCTAAACGGTCGTTTTCGTTGCGTTACGGTGGAAGTTCGAGCGCTAATTTCCGTTAGCCGGGGCGTGCTGGAAAGGTCGCCAGAGGGGTGCATCACTACCAACCCGCCCACCTCCTCATCGCCATTAGCCCCCCGAGGGACTCCTATTAATTAAACTTCGGATTCACGGCGTTACAGTGCGAAATGAAATTATCGCGACTCTGGTGCGTTGGGTTTTGCGTGTGCGACTGTTCGACTCTCCGACTGTGAGAGGCACGGGGGATTCTGCAAGTGGCTGCGAGAGAGGGAAAGAGAGAGAGATAGGGAGTTCGAAATCGGTCGGGGCCGAACAACGTAACAGCTTGCGAATTGCAAATCGCGCCTTATAGGTCGCTTATGAAAATCGGAATGTCCCGGTTAGTCTCGGGATTGGATAACGAAGGTTCTCCGAATTCCCTATGGTCGAGAATTTTTCGACCGTTTCGTGTCGCTTCTCCTCGAAATCTTCGCCGAGGAAAAAATTCCTGGTGTACGCCCAGTTTTCGCAATGTGTAAATACACGTTGGCGCGACTGGTTTAATTTCGCCGATGGTTCTTTATTTGGCCTCGTTTACTTGTGCAAGTCTCACCGAAAACCCTGAAGATGCGTTCATACTACTCGTAACCGTGCTCGCACTCGAGCTCGAGTTTGCGTCTTCCTCGACTCGGCTTGCTTGAATTCGAGCTTGCATTCTCGAAAGTTAAGACGCTAAATTATTCGAAAGATTTTGACTCGCATGGGCCCGATTGAAAAGGGCGAATATACCCAGCCAAAATTACGCGACTGAATGATGCTTGTAAATGCGCATAAAATTTTCAAAAACTTGCCAGCGTTAATTAATGATTCCCCAGCGTAATATCTCGTCGTTCGTCCTTTCGCGTTACACAAAATTGTCGATGAAATCACGACGCATCCCGAGCCAAAAGTTAACGCGGCAGTCCTAAAACGATGAAAATAAAATGAGAAATAATGTTCCAATATTTGTTCACACAGACGTACCCAACTTCGCCGAGAGTATCGGCAACGTGACGGCCGCAATCGGCAAGGAGGCCGTACTCACGTGCACCATTCGGAGCCTGGGCAATTATAAGGTGGGTGTCGACGCGCACTCGTTCGAGAATACCAGCCTGGAAAAAGAGAAACAATGAGACTCGGCTGTAGGGGTCGGTGTATTTACGACGCCAGCTCGTGTTTTCCTGGATACGGGACAGGGAGGACAGGCTGTTGGGGGTTGGGGCGCGACGTGAGATACCGTAGGACGGGTTGAGGAATCCTAGCGGGGGGATTTAACCACGCGGTCGGAACACGCGACGGTGTTTCGCCAAGATAAGCAACAAGAGAGGGTTGACTGAGAGATAGAAGGGGGTGAGAGCTGCTACGCGTATACTAGCCCCAGAGGCTTATTCAGGCAAATCGGTGATTGCTACCTCCCGCGGCAAAAGAGAGAGAGAGAGAGAGAGAGAGATAGACGGACGGATCGAGGGGGCGGGCGAGTACTCGACATTACCATGTATATAACTAAAAACCAGCGAGACAGCCGGTAGGCGCGTCGGCTTAACGGAGACAAGCCGGGCCCGGAATCAGAAGCCGGGAATTCGGGCAAAAAGGTGATGGTTGACGGTTAGGCGAGAGCGAGAGAACCAGAAGCGTACGTACGATGCAAAAGATGTCGGTCGCGAGGGATGGGAACGGGTAACCCGCGAGCAAGAGAGCAGGAAACGGAAGAGAAGAATGATTGTTTCCATGATTACAATGGAACGCGACGGTGGAAAGAGGGGGTGCCAAGAGTGAGCTTGGTTGGCTCGGCTCACAATGTGGGTGTGGGACGGAGGAGGGGAGAGAGAGAGAGAGGGACCCTGCAATCTCTTAGTGCTAACGTGGATTCATGGCCCAGGGACTCTCGAAATATTACATCGAAGTGGTACGAATGAGCACGAGGGAGGGAGACGGATCGAGCGAGATGAGGAAGTGAGATATGGGCCCGCGGGGAGGATTCTTCGACGTCTGCCGTACACCGAAAATGACGTCGTCCCGCATCCATCACACGTTGCGAAAAGCTCTCTCTCTCTCTCTCTCTCTCTCTCACTCTGCTCTCGCTCATCAAGCTATCTCGCTCGCCCTATGACATTCGCTACCTATTCGTGTACCCGAGAACGCTAGAGCCACGTTACAGCATTGTTCCACGATACCACGTTAAATTAAATCTCCTGTGTCGAGTAGGCTAGTGGTCGACTCGTGCGATCGGTGCACTGATCATTTCTGAAAGCAATTACGGAGCGCACTATAGCCCCCCAGAGTGTGTAATGTTATAACGACACGAGAAGCTCGCACGAGACGATAGGACGCCTATATAATACACGTGGCTCGCCAGTTCGAAAACCCAATCGTCCGTAGCCCGTCAATTTTACGCGATTTTCCCCGCATATCTCGTTGACCAGCGCGCTCGTCGAAATATTGTAATTCGCTGAGCCATCCTGATCGGTTTAATTCGTACGCAAAATTAATTACGGTTAAATAATTATTCAAGAGATGATGCTCTATCGAGACGCGTTGAATAATGTGAATCTCAGTACGAATTATCGATTTGTGAATCCGAACGATGAAACAATTACGTAGGTATATTACGTGGAGAAAAATTTTGATTATCATATTTTGGCGTCGTTAACGTCATACTTTTTACTAGTTTACTTTTCTGTAAAATTTGTTCGGTAAATCCGTGAAACAGAAATGACTCGATGTCGTGTAAAATGTATGTAGAGTCATTTTCACTCAACGGTACGCTTCACTCGTCAGCATACTATTGTGCAACTAGTGGTATCGATGAGTTCGAAATCAGTCGTGCAAATCAACAGCAAATGCACGAACATTACACATTTTCCACTGTTGTATACAATTCGTTCGCATATCCACTTCTGTATAATCGAGAGTCGTGTCTCTTCATTTTGAGTAGTCGAGAGTAGATTGTACTTAAAGTTGGATTGGAGAAATACACTTCTTGTATTATATTTCAGGTTGGATGGTTGAGGGCGGAAGACCAGACGATCCTATCTATGGGACAGCGCACGGTCACCCACTCACCTCGATATATGGTGGACGTGGAGAATCGCATCAAGAACTCAAGCTCTTCGTCCCGCGACGACTCCGGCGTCACCTGGAGGCTTCACATACGTCAACTGAGGGAGTCCGACCGCGGCTGCTACATGTGTCAGCTCAACACGAAACCGATGTTGAACCAGCTGGGCTGCGTCGACGTGCTCGGTATTAATTGATATAACGTATTACGATTTGCGTCACGCCGCGCTATAAATTTCGTCCTCCGTTAATCAGGGAATAAACGTTACGTATAAACGCCC
This sequence comes from Goniozus legneri, assembly GCA_003055095.1. Classification (NCBI taxonomy): domain Eukaryota; kingdom Metazoa; phylum Arthropoda; class Insecta; order Hymenoptera; family Bethylidae; genus Goniozus; species Goniozus legneri. Next base: position 123,770 of record NCVS01000114.1, read on the forward strand.
AGCTGAAATTGGAGAAGGAACCAATTAGAATCTTTTATCTGGCTTCTTTGTTGAATATAAAAAATGAGTTTTTACTTCTCTCTTCACGCCCATAGTCTCGCGTACGGGCGTTTGGAATCTCATTTGCGAGCTTTCAGTGCAGCTTGAAATTAGATTGTGCGTCGAGCCGACTGGAATACAGCTACTCCCCCGTCATGCACCTACACGCACTCATTCTGTACCTGTTGACGGTTTGTTAACTTTTATTCGCGCGCACAATACGGGTTAACTTTTTCATCTATGGGCCAAACGAAGAATTCCAATGAAAAACGTTCGATAGGGGAGACCGAGGGGTTTTGAAACAGAGGTGAGTTGAAACAATATTAATTTCGCGGGGCTAAAAACGGTTGAAGAGTCACAAACGAATACTGTGGCGTCTTCTGACGGTGGAAAGCAATTGTTTTGCTACATTGCCGATTCTTCAACCGTTTTTAGCCCAGCGAAATTAATATTGTTTCAACTCACCTCTGTTTCAAACCCCCTCGGTCTCCCCTACGCTGGCAAATCGGATGACAATAGAAATAAAAAATAACGAAAACAATAGGCTAGATCGAAACTGGGATTTCATTATCGGATGAGTTGCTAAAAGATGATTTCGACCGCGTTTCGAACTTCAAGCTTATTGACAAACGGATTTCGGTTGTATCCGCGCAAACACTCATTTAACCGACTGCTATTCGCGTACCATTAATTGCAACTATGGGCGTTACACGTTAAATTTTCGACGGGAATTAATTAAGCGCTATCATTAAGCCTCGTTATTTGCCGATATCGATATCGCAATCGCGTCTAAAGCCCGTCCGGCATTAAATTGTTCGTTAAAAGCCTGCAGATTTGCAGTCTATATCTGCATACTCATCGCTCATATACTTTTTCATCGTGTTCGCTCGCTTGCACCCGCGATTAACTAAGTTGAAGCTCATCGGCGTAGATTCGAATTTCGCGACGCAGTAGCTTATCTCAACGGTCTATCCTGAGATACGCCGCGATTCTAATTAAGTTACGAGCCTCCGCGGCTCGTGGCCCGGCGGGCGTAAACAACTGCACTTCCATTCGCAACTTTAATAAGAAGTAAGAGTACCGTGCTCGCAATTATAACGTGCTCCCGCGTGCGCTATATCGGCACTTATTCTAAATTCCCAAGTGCTCGCTTAAAACGAATTTTTCATCGCCAGTACCACCGGATATTTTGAGCTTGGGTACCTCCGACGGTGAAGTGTCGATCCTGGAGGGCGAGAACGCGACGCTCACCTGTAATGCGTCCGGCCGGCCACCGCCGAAGGTGCTGTGGCGCCGCGAGAAGAGCAGCGTCATATTAATGAGAAGTTCGCACGATCAGTTCGTCGAAGGTTGGTACCGAGAAACGTATTCTCCGCTAGAAAGGATAAAATTAACGGTTAGATTGATAAATTAAGATAGACTGTTGTCATTAAAATTCAATAATGCGAAAATGTTGGGAGGTTGGGAGACCGAGAGCTTTTAATCTCGAGATTAATCAAAAAGAGATGAGAAGCATTTCATAAAGACGGAAATTATTTGCAATGAAATGAAATTGACGTGGAAACACAAAGGAGCGTTAAAATATTACTCCTAGTCACGGTTGGCTTTGATCTCACAGTCGACAACCCGTCAGGCGAGAGACTCGAGCTGACCAAAGTCGACAGGAAGCAAATGGGAGCTTACCTCTGCATAGCGCGCAACGAGGTACCTCCGGCGGTCAGCAAACGGGTGTATCTGCGTGTTAACTGTGAGTAAGACCTCCGCAACAGCCGAACACCCCAAAGCGGGTTTCCTCGCGAAGGGACCAACTTGTCCGCTGGCAGTTTATCGATATTTCTCTCGTGACTTTGACGATATTCTCTGCGATTTCAGTTCAGCCGGTCGCCAAGGTTCCGAACGAGTCGCTCTTCTCGCCACTCGAAAATGATGTTACGCTAACTTGTCTCGTCGAGGCCTACCCCAAAACTATCAACTTGTGGAGCAAGAGAGATCAAGTTATCATGAGCGGGTACGTATTAAATTTTCAGTAAAACGATCCAAGTTAGTCCGGTTCGAGAAATTTAATTATACCTGAAATTATATTTGAGTATGAAAAAAAATCTTTTTTAAAAAATACATTATTATTATACTTACTCCAATAATTTTATATCAGTTTTATACGATTCGTAAATATTAAAAAAAAATTTTCATTGCAGAGGTAGATATACCATAAACGAACAGACAAGTCCCGACGAAGAATGGAAGACCATGATCGAACTGAAGATTAAACAGTTGGAGAAGACCGATCTCGGCGAGTACACGTGCTCGGCGAGTTCGAGCATGGGGAAGGCCGAAGCCACAGTCAAGATATTCGGTGGGTGAATAATCCTTTTCTCTCTTTCCCTTCGACCGAAATATCAATTCACGTTCAGCCGGGGTTGCGGTATCGGATGTAGCGTATTAGTCTCGATTCACCGCTTTTCCTCAATGTAACACCAACTTTGTGCAAAGTCGTTCGATCAAATAATTTTTTATTTTTCTCTTTTATCCACTTTTTTAATATACAACGCACAAGTCGGTTGCCCATGGAAAACGCAAACGCGCGCGCAATTCACATACACGTAGCGTATGGGCCGCAGGATGAGCGCGTACGGGTGGTAAACACACATACCACGGAGAAATCTGCAATTTTAAGCGAGTTTCGAACCAACGGAGCAGCAAAAAAGGTCACTCGAGTGAAAAACTGAGAGCTGACGGTCGTGGAATTCGAATACGAATTTTTCGGCCCGGTTGCGAGCGCGCGATGGAGAGAGAGAGAGAAGGAGAAAGAATTGGAGTGAGATGGGCTGAATCGAGAGGCAGGAAAGAGCAAGATAGAAAAAGATGAAAATTGGCCTAGATATAGGGTAAAACGGACCGGTCCGTTGCGATATTTCATTACGTTATTGTTATTACAGCATTTCCGTTAAATGACGCGAATGATCAAGCGTAGAAACGGGAAAAATTATCGTCCCACATAAATAACACGCTCTATCGCCGAAACGCTCAGAAAATTGAAGCTCCTGGACCGAGTAGGGGTCGGAATAATTTTCGATTCGCTTACCTACTTTTTTTTTTGTCGTGCAGAAATCGAGCGACCGACCATGCCAACCCGCGCCACTTCAACAGTTTGGCGTAAACAGGGTCGGAATCGTTCCCGATCCGGACAGGCGACCGCTCTCAATCGGATGTACCATCAGGTTAGTACTCCGGCTATGCAGAGGAGCACCGTGAGACTGGCTTACGCGAAGCACGCTACCACTGCCACGACGACGACGTCGAAGATCTTCACCAGCACCGTCAGCTCTCATATGGTCAAGGACAAAGGCACGTTGAGGGGTCGCACAGAAACGACCTACGACGTCCGCGGGGCTGGTGCTGTTCTCTCTTTGGCGTTTTATCCAACCTGCGTTTGCTTCACACTCCTCTTCGTTCTGAAATAATCGTCGTTAGAATTTTTGAAATCACAATGTCAGAGGCTGTCTATGAATTACGTAACGATAATTTACATAATATTTCAATTTTACCATATCCCAATTATATTAATTTTCTCTAAAGTAATTGAAAATTTCTAATGAAATTTCTATATTTTGATTTTCACACAGATATTTAAAGAATATTATAAAAATAATTTTTTGTTTTTGGGATGTGAAATTGTTATTCTGTGTTACATTTAGAAATTAGAAATTTTCAAAATCAGACTTACGTGATTCATGGGTGGTCTCATAATTATTGGCAAAAAACGTATTAAGTTTGACACCACCGACCGGATGTACGAACGAAAGCTGTTTCGATTTTGGCGAGCAAAAAGGGAAAATAAGGGCGAGCTCGATATCGCTATTTAATCCGAGGCTTCCTCCCACGCCGCACTTTCGACGCCCGAAGGGACACCGACGCGCCGGATATTGAAAAGACTGGCTGGTGTTCGGTATAATTTTTTTTACTCGTACACAGATACGCGCATCCAGCTACCGCAGATGGAAAATAAAAGTCCTCGTCCAGCTCTGCGAAACAAAAACGAAATGAGAATTTTGTTATATCCCTCGTTTCGCGTTATTCTTTTAATATCATTTACCGAGCGCGGAATACGAAAAATATCGATATCGTTAAATAAAATATCAACGAAACGTTTCAGCCATATCGAAAATTCAGCGTACGCGCCGAACACTCTGGAGAAATCTTGTAAATATATCGTTGAATTGTTTGCGAGAGCGGTAATGCGAGAGAATGACCGATTTCAATCGACGCGACGATGAAAAATTGCTCTCTCCTCGATTGGAGTACCCCCGTGTTCGTTTGTAATTGAAAAACTTTTCTCGGATCGAAGTTGAACGGATAAAAAATTACAAATCGATCTCTCGCTACGAACAGTGAACAAACTGTTGCAAGTTTTATGAAGATAAAAAAATGCTTATAAATGTATTTTTTATGATATTTTTATGTACTATATACCATGACGAAAAAATGTGTTCTTTTGTTCGAATGAGCTTCGCGTGAAAAAGCTTTTTTTTTGCGAATTTAGTATGAAATTTCGAAAAATTTTATAATAAAAAAAAACTGTAGGAAAAGTATAAAAAATACAAAGGTATAGTAATTGAATAAAATTCGTACGAGCGACTGATTCCGATCGACATTTGAACACAGACAAATAATTAGTGTATATTAATTTTTAAGTAAAATTACGACGAACGAAAAAATCTTATTCGCACGAATAATGAGTATTTATCGAAATCAGACGCGTGATATTTATCAAATGAATGTTATTCAACCATGCATCATATCTATGTACGATTCATATCCTTAGATCATTCGATAGCAGAGAAAACGTGTAAACGAATATTTTTAATGAAAAAAAAAAAAATATTACCTGCTTACTTATGTGGATTTTTCTTTCCAAAACACGCGTGAAACGTAAATACATATCGCGGTCAAGCGAATTCAAGGTCACGATACTCTCGACAATAAGTCACACACGTTATTTGGACCTTATAGCTCCATTGTTGCGTATAATTTTCAATAAACGAAATGGGAATTTTAGCAAGGACGGAAATGGGCTTTGTAATACCAACGTCGACGTAATTTCTGTAAGAAAATAACGTAAGGACTTTATCATTGTGTGTACCTAGCCTATAAACAAGAATGCTCAATAGAATAATCTTTACGATAATTATATTTAAAAAGATATAATGAAAAGGACGTTGTTGTTTATAGAAAATTATATTACCAAAGATAAGGAAGAAACGTGCTCAAATCGAATAAATTACTAATTAGCTTTTTGAGAGAAATGAGTGACATGTTGACAAATAATATATTACTAAACACGAAAAAATTATTATAGCTACTATGTTTCTTTTTTACTTTTCAGTTTAGCTTGATACACAAGTGTATTTTTATGTATATCGTCAAAGCGAGAAATATAGACGTTTGTCATATCCATCAAAAATTAATTGTTTAATAAATTATTCCTTACCTATTAACCATCCCATGAGAAACCAAACAATAACCGTTGTAAAATATTTGAACAGACTACCGCTTTCATTAGATCTAACGTGATTGGTTGATTTTTAGTGGACCTTTCTCGATCAACTGGAGCGACCTCTAGGACGGGAAAAGCTTCGAACTTGGTTCAATTTTGATAACGAAGTTCGAAGATGATTATTCATTCAGATTATCTTGCAAATGCTTATATTACTACAATATTTGGGAAATTCGCGTATGTTTGATCTTATGGAAAATTTTAATATCTTATCAATTTGACACTCTATGGTCAACGCATGCCGTGATAAAATGGCTGCCGGGAAACGTCAATACATTTTGCATCGATGAGTGAAAGAACACCGACCATTGTAAATAATTTTGCGGCTACTACGTCGTCTCGGCCGGGCGGATGTCATTGATGTTTTTACGTTTTTTATGAACAATCTGTGCATACGTTTAAAAGGACACAGTTTTAATAAAAGTGAATGTTTAAAAAATGGCTGAATTCGTACGTGGCGGGCCAAGCGTTTCTAACAATGCCAAGGTTTGTATTGTTCATCGCGGTTTTAATATATTAGATATTTGCTATTATTTATCTTGTGTACGATGCAACGTCAAATTCCATATTAATCATTTCATTGTTGTAATGTTCGAATAGCTTTGACAATTACCTTCTCATTTTTATCATTTTGCTTTTTTCTTATTCTGATAATTTATCGGATTATTTACGTCTCTATTTTTAAATCTGATGGTGATTTATGTTTTCGAGCGAGTGATATGCGCGTATCAGAGAATGTATAACAATGAAATATGGTATTATTTTTTATTTTTTCCAATACTAAATTTTAATTTATGTGAATATATTTTTATTATTTTTATTTGACTGCTTTTCCTTCAGATTGATCATAATAACAAGGGAGGTTCTCCCAGCACCGGAAGCGAAGATGGTGGTCAAAATGAATCATTGAATGCAGAAAACGAGTTTGATCCTTTCTTGGAAAATATACCTGATGACACACATGATACAGAGGAACCTGATGGTTCAAATGCAACACTCCTAACTGCTCCTCCTGAAAATCAGTTTGTTTCTCATAATACTTGTATTTTTCAATACTTTGCAAGATTGATATTTATTTTTTGAATTTAAATTATAGATGGTATCATGGTAGATTGGATAGATTTACTGCAGAAGAAAGGTTGTGGGATGCGAATAAAATGGGTAGTTACTTAGTCCGAGAAAGCGACAGGAAGCCTGGTAGCTATGTATTGTCTTACCTGGGCAGAACAGGCATCAACCACTTTCGTATCACAGCTGTCTGCGGAGACTATTATATAGGTACTTAGTTGTATAAAATTGTATTCTGGTTGATGAACATTCTTTAAAACTAATTTCCAAAATAGGTGGCAGGCAGTTTAACAGCTTATCGGATCTTGTGGCATATTATACCCACTGTTCGGATCTCCTAAAGCGCGAACGTTTAATTCATCCGACTCCACCTCCCGAACCGGTCAACGACAAAAAACGAATAGTGGCGATATTGCCATACACAAAGATGCCCGATACTGACGAGCTGAGCTTTCAAAAGGGCGATATATTTTTCGTTCACAACGACATGGGTGATGGCTGGCTCTGGGTTACTGCTCACAGAACTGGTGAACAGGGTTTGATATTCCGCGAACTGGTCGAAGATTTGGACGACTCGATCGATCCGAATACCGTGTTTTCATGGTTCCACCCGAACGTGACGAAGAGCGAGGCCGTTGACATGCTGGTGAAGGCCGGCCCAGGTAGTTTCCTTGTGCGACCGTCAGACAACAGTCCCGGTGATTACTCGCTGTTCTTCCATATTAATAATCAAATACAGAGATTTCGCATCGAGAAGAAAGGCGTGCGTTACCTAATGGGCGGTAGAACGTTCGAGTGCCTCGACGCAGTGATAAACCGATATCGAAAGGAACAAATTGTCGAGGGACATACTCTAGTACAGGCGATGGTTACCGAACCCGATGGTAGCGTCCGCGTGAATCGCGAGGTACAGCACGCCGAGAAGATATACGCGACGTTACGCGAATGTCGCGAGCAATCAGGTGCGAAGAAGAACAAGGGAATTAAGATGCAAGGGTATTTGGAGAAGAAATCTGAAAAGAATAAAAAATGGAAGGCTCTGTATTTCGTGCTCTTGGTGGATGCAACCGACACGCATTTATATTTGTACGACAATCCTAAGAGAACGAAACCCAAGGGCCTCATCGATTTGAGTTGTGCTTATCTGTATCAGGTAAGTAATTAGCGGAGGTTTGGAAATATTTTTTTCTGAACGATGTTAAATATTTTCTTATTCGCGTACAGGTTCATGAGAGCGTATTCGACAGACCACATTGTTTCCAACTTGTCGAACGTGCATTACCCTGTTTGGCGACGATAACATATTTGGCAGCGCCCAATTCCGAGAACGCGTCTGACTGGATTAATGCTTTGAAGCCATTATGCGTGTCACAGTTGACGCGAGCGCCGAAGGTCGCCCGGCTTCGCGAACTGCGATCTTTGCATTTACACATACTGGACGCTCATAGACTGCCATATAAACTAGTACCGAACCCATTCATAATCGTGTCGTTGAACAACGTCAAGGTTGCGCGTACAAAAGTTAAGACTGGGCTCCATCCAGTTTGGGATGAAGAATTTATTTTAGAGTGAGTTTATATTCAATTTTCGATCATTTTGTTGCAGTGTTTGTTGTAATTGTTATTTTTATTTTTTTTTCAGAGATATACCACCGGATGTAATGTCATTCTCTTTAACGTTATACAATAAAGGTAAGCGAAGCAAAGATACAGAAGTGGCTGAACTTACCGTTGAATTGGCTAATTTAACGAACGGAGAGGAAATGGACGAATGGTACCCTTTGTCTGGTGTTACTCCTATTGGCGAATGGGGTGCATTGCGTTTACGTTTAAGGTAAAATGTTAATTAAATAAATAAACTATAGTGAAGTTATAAAAATTTTTTATTGGAAAATTTTATATTAAAATTCTGATTACAGATATAGACACGACCTTGCGATGCCGCCTGAGGAATACAGTCCTCTGCAGCAGTTATTGTTAGATCCTGAACTGCATGTAGTGAGAGCTCTAGCGGACGTTTGTCATCTTGATAGAGTGCCTCTGGCTAACAGCCTTCTTAGAATATTCAGGTAAAAATTTGAATAGCAAACTGAATTATATTTAATTAAACAAAATAACAATTCCGCAATAATTTCAGACACGAAAAGAAAGAGGCTGATCTTTTGCGTTCATTAAATCAAGCCGAAGTAAGTATAACGATTGTCCTAATTTTAGTAAAATATTCATATTTAATTTTTTAAATTCAGGTTGATAAGGAAGATGAGACACCAACACTGTTTAGAGCAGCCAGTCTTACAACGACGTTAATGGACCTTTATATGAAATCAATTTGTACATCATTTTTGAAAGCTGCATTACGCGATACAATAATAAAATTGATCGAAAGCAAGCAAAGCTGCGAACTCAACCCGACGAAAATGGATTCACCAGAAGACGCTTGCAATAATGCTGAATTTCTACTGCAAGTTTTGGACGAAGTGACGTTGAGCATTTTTACTAGTCCCGATTCATGCCCGAGAACGCTGAGATATATATGCGGTTGTTTACAAAGAGCAGTGGTTACCAAGTGGCCGCATGAAAGGCTGGTCAGAACACGAGTCGTCAGTGGATTCATTTTTCTTCGTCTACTCTGCCCCGCTATCCTCAATCCAAGATCTTTCAATCTGATTGCCGAACCACCGCCACCAGCAGCAGCTAGGTGCGAGACGAAAATTTTCAACGTATATTATAACTGAAAATAACTAAAAACTTTGTGGTAATAAAATATTTAATATTTCTTAGATCGTTGGTCATGGTCGCTAAGTGTCTGCAAAATTTGGCGAATTTGGTTGAATTTGGTGGTAAAGAACCTTATATGGAAGTGGTCAATCCTTTCATATTGAAGAACAAAGAACGTATGGTTGTGTTTCTCGACCAGCTTTCCGTAAGTATCTGTGATTCAGTTTCAAAAACGATATTATCTTACGCAAAATATTCCTTATTCAGAATGTAACTGAGAAGCCAGAATCGGAGGGTTCAGATCCGAGGAATAAAAGCAATTACGTATCTGACACTGCCAGAGATCTGGCGACTCTACACCACATATGTGTTTCACATTTAAAGGAGCTTCAGGTCTTAGCAAAAACTCAGGTAACCTTAAATCTTAACGGCGTATGAAAATATTAATTTGGAAAATACAATCCCGGAAATATTTTTCTTTTACAGCCAACGATAAAACAATTAGTGACGGTAACGGAGATGTTGAGTAAACACAAACAGAAATATATGGAAATGATACGGTAGTGCTAAAGTTTCTCGCCATCGATTATGCCAAACACGACAAAACGTTATTAATCATTTTACGTTAATAAGTTTTGACGACAGATTATATACAGCATAGTATTTAACAATAGCTATAAGTAATTGATTAAACGTACAGATCAGACGTGCCATATATAATACGGTATACACGACAAGCCTACATTTATCTATTTCGTATATAATCGGAAAATAGCTTATGTATAGAAACAGTAACATGACGGCGGTATAGTTACATACTGAATCTCGAAAGCGTAAACAATTTTATATCTTATTAGGTGCTCGAAAATAAATGAAGATTAAACCGAAAGTAATCGTTGAAATATAAATACGTTCCCTCTTTATAGTGTTATTAAAATTTTTTATTAATTTTTATTATATAAATTTTTATATTTGAAATCGCGATTTTTATCTTCCGACGAGTATTTGTAACACGAGAATTTCCTATTGTATAAATTATTCTTTATTGATATTTGATTTGTCTTAATAACTAGTTATTACATTTGCATTCTTGCAAAAGGACACTATTGTATATCGAGTATTATGTCGAACTTCAAGTGCCAAGAAATCGATACAAAAATTTCTTAGAAAATACATTAACAAAAATATATTCGAACTTTGACAATTCGTAATTAAGATAATGTCAAATATCGGTAACTAACGATATAAATTCTATAGCACTTTGAATTTTTTCCCGAGATGCTCAGTAAAGTTGAAATACAAGTAATACACGGTAGTTTACATTAGGCGTAATATAATGTGTGTCTTAATACGTACAATGTAACGACATTGATTTAAGACTGATTTTTACCTAATGTAAGTCATTGTTCTTATCGAATTTCAACTCATACGATGCAATGAGCATAATTTTAAATGGAATTTATACGTCTTTTTTGTTTCTTTTAAATTTTATGATATTAAAAATAGAATGAGAGCCGTAAATCAATGAACGCTGGTCATGTTCGTTATTCGGTAATGAACTCGTCATGTAATACTCAGGAAACATCTTTATCGTAATACAATTATTATATTACATTGTTAAAAATATATAAATTTTTTTAATTTCAAATTTTTTTCGTACTTGTATACACAAATTGTGATTATTTACTTAATAGAGGTTTTTATACAAATATACGCAAAAAACACCTATTTCGTATTCTTCAATTAATAACAAAAAAAACACTGTAACATTTTGGAGAAGCAATAAAGAGAAAAACCTATGTGCTATAATACTTTGCAGACTGAATTTTGTCCACCACAGAAAGTATTTCATAGATTTCAGTATATATATAAAATAGTTAATGAATATAATGGCTTTTAAAAGAATCGATATTTAATCTATTTTGTAGTGGAATATGTGCGATTAGTTTTTCGATTAATTTTTTGCGGTCGTCAGTCGATTGCAAACAATAATCACATAATTCGATTGAAATTGATTTGTAGTAAATTTAAAAACGATCTTTGATAAACTCACTAGCCACTAGAGCAAGTGTGATTATCGATACCGTTAATTCATATCAACCATGTAATATATCGACAATGATAATCAATGTAAGAAATACTTATTTGTAATACCTATTTTGTGCTTTACAAATTTTCATTATTCATCACTAAATATCGGTTATTAAAAATAAAAAAAAATTGCGCGTGATTACATTTGTTGATATTATTCTTTTAATAACAATTTCTATCAATTTACAAAGTATTTAATCCTTGATTGACGATAGCAAAATTTTTTAACATGTAAATAGATTAAAATGATGAAAATCTTATTGCACATTCGAAGTCTTATGTAAAGAATCTCAATTAGTTGTGTACATTGTTAAGTCATTTCACATAAAAAGAAAAGACAATCAAGGACTAAAAATTGCGTTGCTTCTACTTCACGTTAAGTTCATATGGCAGATTCTTGTACAAACAACAGTTGGAGTTCAGTTTTGGTACAGTATTTCCAAGCAATTATTCACTCCTCGTTCCTCCACTTCATATAGAAAAAATTGTGCTTACAATTTGTTATGATAGACTATAAATGTAAGCTATAAATGTGTGCATAAAATGATTATAATCTAAGGCATGTACATGCCAGATTTTGGGCGCGTTAATAATTAACGTGGTTAATTCGGTCCTTAAAGTAAACAGCATCGATGTCTCCTACGACTGGAATTTCCGCCCCTCATACGTTTCTTTTTCTCCTTCCCCCTGTGTTCTTTATCTTTTCGTATTTCTCTAACCTGACGAACATATAAAATTGTTTTAATATTTGTTCATTCCATAATTTACACCTGTAAATTTTATTTCAGTAATTACCAAAGTATAAAACGCATCATCGACACCCATTCTAGTTTTTGCCGAGGTTTCGACGAAAGGTACGCCGTACTGACGCGCGACCTCTCTTGCCTGCGTCATATTCACAGCCCATGCTTGTTGGAGATCGCATTTGTTACCAACTAGTACCATTGGTACTTCTTCCGCATCTTTGACTCGTTTTATTTGTTCCCTATATGTTCCTATGTCCTGAGAGAATAAATTTTTCAATATAAACTTGTGAAATTTATTCCTTTATATAATCAATATACTCGATATTCACTTCAAAACTTTTAGCAGAGTTGACTGCAAATACTAATAAAAATCCTTCGCCGGTTCTCATGTATTGATCTCTCATAGCGCTATACTCTTCCTGACCTGCTGTATCCAAAATATCTAAAAGGCATGTCTCTCCATCAATGACAACCTGTTTGTTATCAAGAACAAAATTATCATCATTACTATCGATATTAGATAAACAAAAAATAAACTTATGCAATTACAAAAACACACCTGTTTTCTATAAGAATCTTCAATGGTTGGATCATATTCATCAACAAAATGATTTTGAATCAATTGTATCGTGAGTGCAGATTTTCCAACACCTCCAGCTCCGACCACAACAAGTTTGTATTCAGTCATATTTTTCTACTTCTTGGAATCTAAAATACATTGAACATAAATGTAAGATTCTCATTGAATACTGTCAAATCAACAACAATAATAAAACTAGTTATTCTTCTACAATTAAAATGAAAATCAGCAATATCCATAAATAGTTGCTAATCAATATAAGAATTTATCTCGTGTCTCGCAGAATTATCATTTCTCGGAGGAGAACGTTCGGAAAGTTATTTTATCAACGTAATCGAGCATTACCATAACGTGACTATTTTCTTTATTAATAGACGCTACGCTAAACGTACTTACAAGTAAAGAGAAAACGCCAAGCGTCCCTATATTTTTGTGTGTCAGTAATCGCTACGCCCTCTGTTACGAATATGATTTTAGAACTATTTTGAACAGTAAAATAGTTTTTTGTCGGTAAAATTTTGGAATTTAATCAATTTTTGACCGAGAGAAAAACCAATTACTCCTACATAAGTATACGACATACCGTTCACAGAAACGATCGAACAACACAGATGAAAATCTAATTTTATATTTTGCAAAACTCGAATAGTCTGAGAGGCTTAAATTAAAGGTATAAATACGAGGTAGAAACGTCAAATTCTCTGAAAACCAAAATTCTGGATTACGCGACACCGAAGAGTCGCTACGTGGAATAAACAGAGAGAGCGCAAATTCGCACAGGCACACGGCGCAATTTCGGAAAGAATGGAAGTTTACCAGTAATGCAAAGAAAAATATCGAAACAAAATTCTCCTATGGGCAGTCAAGAAATGACAAACACAGGCACGTATGTGTTTATCCTCTCACTCGTGAACACTCATCACCTACCCAAGCCTTTAATAATTCATTTCACGTTCACGAACAGCGACCAGGAGTTCAATACGGTCCAAATTCTCGACGCACCAAATTCTTGTTTTATTATTCCACAGCTCACTCACTCTTTTTAATTTTTCCCAATCTTCAATACTCGGGGCTCGTTTTATGAGTTCTTGGGATCCAGATTAGTCATACACAAAACACCGCCGGGGGCACCATTGGTTAGGAGAGTGAACTATAGAGAGCGAATGCCAGAAGATAAGAGAATAACCGTGTGCTTTTTGCTATCACTCTCCTTTCTCCTCTCCCTTCAGCTCCACGAAAAACGTCGAGAGCCAATCTGAGCCACCGCCACGAGCTCGGCTCGAAAAATTCACGAAAATTAATTCTTTTTTATCTAACAATGCGCGCGCGTCAGAGGGGCGGGTCGGTTGTATCGATAATTCGCTCGTTCGATAATATAGAGATTTATTTTTAATTTGTTACCGACACGCCGCCGGCAGCCGGTCTCGTCATCAACCTCGTAACAATTTTTCCAACAGATTTACATCGTGTCTCTTATCGAATATATTTCGTACGTCTCGACAATCAATTCCCGGAGGCAAATAAAGCTAGCACGCGTCTTGAATACCGTTCTTTGCTGTCGAATCGGTAGCAAGTATCGACTTTATAACGAAAGCAGCGCGATTGGCCGGTCCGGCTAGCGCGCGCAACTATTACGTGCGTTTGCGGCTTAAAGTCCACAAGTGTGAGCGGGAAAACGAGCGAGCGCGAGAGAGACGGAGAACGATTGGGAACGGTAGGGGTTCCGCGAGCTCTTTCGATTGGTCGGGAACGTAACGCGAACACGAAGGCCACATCCGGTGGCTCTCCCCAAGAGAGGAGCAAGTATGGTCGACTCGTCGTCTAACGTACGGGCGAAGCTGCTCGTGAAATCGTTGAGCGCGCGCGTTCTCGTTGCGCCGCAGATGCTGCCGTGATATCGGAAATTGTTCATTGTGGTGAGAATAATAAAGTAATAATAAACATTGCACGGGATAGGAAGGAGCCAGTCTTCGTCGTGAGCCGGAGCTGAGTGCGCGCGAGGGGCGAATCGACGCGCGCGAACGTGGCCCCTGTCGGCGGCGAGCGAGAGGATAAAAAAAAAGAAAGAAAGAAACGCGACGAGCGAGCGAGCGAGGCGAGCGCGCGCGCGCGCTTGTGTGAGTGTGTTTAGTGGTGACCCTCATCGTCGTATCTAACGTAACGTGTACGTGCACCGCTACTCTATACGTGTGTATGTTTTTTTCGTGTATGTGTGAAGAAACAAAAAAACGAAAAAAAGAGAAGCGTTAATAAAAGAATCGAGCGCGCGCTCTCTCGAGGTGCGTCGTGTTGGCGCGCGTGCACGTATATATCTCTCTCTCTCAGGCATAATATCGAGAGCGAGAGAGATGGACTGTTAAAAGAGAGTGAGAGCACGGAAAATGATTATCTCGCTCTCGGAGCCGTGCGCGTAGGAAAGAGAGAGATAGCGTCGGGAGATGATATGTGTATATGTGCGCGATTTACTCGTGTATATCGTGACGCGGCAATGGCGTATTAGGGGGCCGAGCGGCGAAAAAAAAAT
Source organism: Goniozus legneri (assembly GCA_003055095.1). Classification (NCBI taxonomy): domain Eukaryota; kingdom Metazoa; phylum Arthropoda; class Insecta; order Hymenoptera; family Bethylidae; genus Goniozus; species Goniozus legneri. Next base: position 139,089 of record NCVS01000114.1, read on the forward strand.
TATTGAAAAAAGAGAAAATTCGCAATACGGGAGAAGGAAAATACATAATATTAGCGGGTGAGTCGCGCGCGCGCACACACGCCGTCGTTAACGATAAACGTCGGCGAATGCGACGGTCGCGACGAATGTAACGACCGCGACGTGGATAAGGACGAGGAGGCGAGTGCGAGCGAGCCAGATAGATTCGAGATAGCAAGCGTTAGACAGAGAGGGAGAACGCAACTGCGGGGTTATTCGCGCACTTGGGTGTGACGGTCGAGCGTCTTCGTGAGAATTTGCCTCTTTTCGCTTTTCGTACCATCCCACTTTGTATTTCCTCGTTTTCTATGGATTTCAAGGAATTGAAAATTTTTGTCGACTTGGCGATCAAAGTGCGCATACAGCGTCGGCTTGCTTTTTGGGCGTCAGCTCGCGTGCGTGGAAAAACGTGCTAGGCTCGTACGTATGTGTGCCAATATGCATGTGTGTTAGTCTCGTTGAGACGGTTTTTACGGCTCCGCCATTGTGTAGGCTGCTGGATTGGAGAATTTTGCGGAAGGGTAGAGCGAGCGAGACAACGATAGTTTCTCGCTTAGCTGATCTTCTACCTCTGCAGCGAGTTATCCTTCTTTCTCTTCCGATTACGTACGAATGAATCACGAATCGAGCACGCTACGATGGTTTATCGGAGTCGATAGACGGGGAAAGTGCGAGTGAAATGGGCATACAACGAGACCTGTAAGCAGGCGAGACAAAGACAGAGCCCGGGGTTTTCTATGCTGCCGTACTCGAGCCGGTCGAATTGAATTTTCTCCTCGGCATACGTTATTTTTCAATCTCTTGTGATAGATCTCTAGCCGCTTATCTTTCTTCTCTCTTCTTTCTCCTATCAGCGTTTCGTGGTACCCCTCTTTCACGTTGCCAATCTTTCTCACGCAACCCGGCATTCGCCTCATCTCACTCCCGCCCGTACGTGTAACACGTGTATATGTGTGCGGCATTCGACGGCTCTGTTGTGCAAAAAAGGGGTTTCGCCAACGCATTTTTATGCCGAAAAACAGATGGAATCGTCGTTTTATCTCTTCTTTGCCCGATTCCGGTCTGCTCGCTCGCTAAAAGTACCGGGTCCATCGGCATTACCAAACGAGTAGCTTTTGCGCGTCATTATGCAACGTTATATTGTGCGTACTATCTCACTTATTCTCTGTCTCGCTCGTTGGCCAACGTCGTCGATAGCGAATCGAGTGCCCCTTGCACATATCAGCCAACCGTCTAATTCGCCTTCGTTGTTTCGGTTTTATTTTTCTGTCCTCGTTTCTAACTTTTATCGCTCTTTCAACCTGATTTTGGATAGCTCGATCCTTTTCTTGCAAATTTTTTTGTCATTTTTTCGCAAACCGAACGGTACATCACGTGGGAATTTGCGCGCGCACGTTTCCTCTCTCGCTCTCGCGCGTGAGTTCTGATGCCTGCATATAACTGCGTCATGAAAAAAAGGAAAATTATAGAAAAAGAATGATATCTACCTCGCGTCAATGCGTGATTCACGAATCGAACGAATCTTTATCGATGTTACCGATGCGACTGAGATAAGAGAAAAAATGATGTTCGTCGGTTTTGAGCCGCTTGGACTTCAATTATTTTTCATACGTTTCTTGCATCTTTGTTTTACTCGTAGTCGCATCTTTGTCGCACTCGCTCGATGATTCTGATTTTTTTTCGCATTCCCTCTCTCTCTCTCTCTCGCTCTGTCTTGCAATTGTATACGTGTTATACGTGCATGCTAATGTTCTTCGTGTCCTTTTCACATAATAGACGTACTCTCATCGAATCGTAACGTAATTAACAACGATATTGTTTTTTTTTCTCTTCTTTTTTGGCATCATCGTGAGTGTTTGTGCGAGAGAGAAAACCAATATCGCGTGCCACGCCGGGTCTTGGTGATAATAATTCGCCAAACGGAAGAGAAACTTGAAATTTTCGTTCTTATTAATTTTCTAAGGAGGCGACGTGTTGTGCGATTGAGAAACGGGGTTACGCTTTGATTCTTAGTTCGTGTCATAAGTTTATTCGAAAGTTTATTCCCGTTTAAACGAGTAAGATGTGTTTCATTGATGAAAAATACTACTTTCGACGTGTTTTTTTATGCTATGTGACCAAATAGTGTTGAAATGACTTTCTGACGTAAAAGTCTCGTGATTTTCGTAATTGGTTCCTTTTTTTCCTGTTCTATCCATGAAACAGGTTACTATTTATGATACTGACCTCAGTGAAAGATATATATCTGTACATTTCATTAGTATAAGTACTCTTATACTAATTAGTATTAGTATAAGATTAGTATTAAGATTAGTATTGGTATTAGTTCTTGTTCGATTCAAAAGTATTAACAATGTTTGATAATGAATTATCGGTGGAATACTGTGTGGATGAATGAATGACCTAATTTTTTTATTAACAATTTGTATTATTCTTTATATTAATCAAATTTGTTATTCGTAGGAGGTAGTACGAGTGGCACTGAGGATTTATCAGGAATCAGGCATATATAAACCAAAGTAATGGATGAATGGGAGTGAGCACCTTACCGAAGCAGCACAGTTGTGCGTGCGGAGTCACGTGGGAGCCTCTGGATGTCGAGGCCACAGCACTGGCAACGTCAGTGGCAGTGATGGCCCCTGCTCTGACGGAAGGTGGTCCTCGAAAGCCTGAAAATTTGTTGCCCACTCTACCCTCTGGCGGCTTCCTGTCTCCGCAGCAGGCAACGGAGATCTGTAGGAATCGCGAGATACTGGCTAAGTTCGTCGTTTCGGCGAACGTTCGCCCATCCGAGATTGACGAGCAATGTCTACAAGGCATATCGAAGGATCTCATACGTGATGTCTTCGACTCGAAATACGCCAATGATATTGACCGTTTGCCTACGTTTGCTAATCGCGGTACTGACCTGATCGCGAAAAAAGCTCCGATCGATCGTAACTGTGAGGAAGAGCCGGTAGTACCGGACGGTCCTGCGGAAGAGGCGACTGAGATTATAATGAACGACCCATCTATGGGTGATCAAGCAGACAATATGGGTTTTTTGAAATCAAACAATGACTTGCCACTGGTTGATCCTGGTACCGTAACTGATGTAAAAAACCTTGATGTTGATCAAATAATGGCATTCGATACAGAACTGAACTGTTCTTCGCAATGTAATATTGCCAGTGTCAGCGATATCGGACAAAATGTAGAAGAAATCCTGCAGGTGATCAAATCAATGGAGAGTGTTGAAGGTGGCGAGAGCATAACAACTGGTGTCAATGAGCAAGCTCACAATTCAGTTGATGGCGTTGAGATGTTTCCTTTACCAGAAGAAGGATTCGCCTCCTTTGAAAGAGACTTGCTGAATGCGGTAGATGTTATGGGTCTATGCAATGACAATATAAACATAGTGGATACAACTCCTAACCCAACAGAACAGCAGAAAGCCAATAGTTTGAAGCTGCAACAAGATGTTGTCGCTCAGAAGCAATTTGAAAGTGAGAGGAGATGTGCATTCTTGCTGAGGAGACTGAGAAAACTCCAAGCAAGAGTAATAGGAAGGCATGTCGCTGAAGAGAATACTGGTATTCTTGAAATGGCTCAGAACAATGTAAAGAAGACATTCTTCCAAGAAATGATGAACATTAGTTCTAAATCCAATGTCAGAAACTTTCCTGATATTAGTGGTAGTTTAAGTTCATTTTTACAGAAGGTTGAAAAAATGTGTGTAGCTCAGAGTAATAGTGTTAATCGTCAGCGGGTTTGCTGCCGTTATTTTGGTGGTGGTTCTCGAGACATAGGCAACGTATCTAGTGCACATGCGAATCGTCAACCTGTCTTAGGTATTCCCCACGTAAAATTGGATGGTGAAGCTATTGAAAGTGTGACTGGACCATTGCAAACTCAGTTACATATGGTTCAGTCAAGTTTGGATTCGGACTGTACAGCTTCGAGCAGTGGTGGAGAGAGCTGCGATGAGATGCAAACATTCAACAACTCTCATCAACAACAATTACCAATGTGAGTGAATAAGTGTGTACATTAAAATCTTTTTAAATATTTTCTTTTGCTGAATTTGTCACAATGGAATACAGGTTGCGCTGTATTCGATCGGCATTGCGTCATTATAGTCGCGGAATTTACGTTCACGTTACGTGACCGTGGTGACGCATTACGCCTCCAACGTGTCACGGTATGGATTCCAATTATTTTTCCTTTTCGCGTTCGTTAAAGGGGTATTAAAAGATGCAAATTTTTGTAACAATTATTTTATGTGATTTTTGTTAATTGGCCACATACGATAATTGATATCACTCAAGAATAATGTTCAATCTGAATTCCGAACAAGTTATTTTTTTTTGGCTCGGTTCAGATTTTGATAATAAGAAATAGAAACGTAACAAATTTATTAATTATTTTTTTCTAAATGACATTCAGATCGAAACGAGCCACGTGGAGATATGCTCAGGATCGAGCTAGTGTAGCCTCACGATGGACGTGGTTACAGGCCCAAATATCGGATTTAGAATACAAAATTCGTCAACACAACGAACTCCAACGGCAAATAAGGGCGGCAAAAGGGCTTGTTGTTTTGGAGAATTCGGAGACTGTTAACGGTTACAGTGGATCGTTGCCTGGCGCAACGAGCACTTTCGAAATGCCGGCTAGCCGTACACGTCCATTCGCTTGGAGCTTTTACAAAAAGCGTAAGCTATACCAGGTGGATCGTTTGCATGAAGAATCAAAGCGTGCCTCACGGCCGACGTCGATCAAATGCAGCTGTGATCAGTCACTGCCACCGTGTGCACTGTGCACTGGAAGAATCGATCCGACTCAACCTCAGGAACCTTTCGATCAACTATCCTTACAGGAGCGCATAGCGCTTGTTGATCCCAGTTACCATCCAGTTTTATCATTCCCAGATGGTAATTGAAAATTAAATTTTGATATACACTCTTATGAATTCAATAATACGACAATTTACTGATTGAAACGTCTTCCTTCGTAGAAGTCACATACGGAACGCACTTGGAGGCGATAATGAAATCCGTTGAATGGCAACAGAAAATACTAAGAGGTAGCATGCGAGTTTCTCGTATTAAAGATAAGGATACACCCGAAAGAAGAACTAACAAAGTACCGGGTCCTAGAGGTACCGCATACTCCTCTAGATTAAAAAAATCCTCGAGTATTCTCACAGCCAGTAAGTCATCGAACCGATTTTATTATTTTCGTTGTTACGCAAAATTTGTAAGATTATCTAATTATTTTTTAGGAATTAAACGGAAGATGCTTAAAGGAAAGAAAAACCGTATCGGTCACGATAGAGGTGTGTCTGGCCTGAGTAAAAAAAAGACACCGAAGGTTCCAGCGGCCTCTGCTTCGGCATCTATTATCGCCGAAGATGATGACGATTTAAGTTTACAGTCTGGTTCAAGTAAACACTCTTCGCCAGTACCCTCGCCTTTACAACATCCAACTGGCACGAATGAGAAAGCTGCACTGAAAGAGAAAACCACCAATTTTCATGGGTGCGTAGATTCGTATAAATTCTATATCCGTATTATATAAGATGAAATAAAATTGCTTATTGGATTTGTTTCCTTTCCCAGGCGATTACGACAGAATTCGTATGACATAGATAACATTGTTATACCTTACAGTGTAGCTGCTGCGACAAGGGTCGAAAAGTTACAGTATAAAGAAATTTTAACGCCAAAGTAAGTAAAATTAAATCATTGTTATCATCCTCTGTTATAAATAGATTTTTATAATCACAATAATATTTTAGATGGAGGTTATGTGAAATTCCCACCAAAATGGATGTTAAAAATGGAGCGATGGTTCGTGCTAACCCAGATAGTGACGTAAGTATTTAAATTTGTAACAATATGATAATTTATTTCAATGAAATTGAAATAATACAATTTTTTTTTCATCAGTTTGAAGACATGTCTGACGAGACTATTGCTCAGAGGCATGAACGGAGTGAGAAGGAAGAGAATAAACGTTTTATGACATTCGTTAATACTACTCATCCTACACGCATTCGTAACAACCGTCGAACCGATAGTAGAGCGGATAGTGGTACTAATACACCAGGTATATTTCGTGTTTATTTGGTGTTCACTAATCCCGTTACTTGGACTAACGAAATAATTAATTTCAGACCCTATGTCGCCTCATACGAATGACTTCGGCAATGACGTTGTGTCGCCGATAACCTCACCGCCCGCCACACCAATAAATGTTCATGAAACAGATCAACAGCATATGTTGTTAGATACGCAACAACGTCCATCGACGTTTAGCGCCATTCGGCGACGTCCATTATCATCTGTGCGGTCGGTGCGGGATGAAAGTACCTGTCCTACAATTATTGAGGATGAAAATGAGGTATAGTAATATTTGCATTATGTACAATTTTTTATTAAATATTTTTCTTGAAATGGACACTAATGTAATTTATTTATTTTTCACAGATTTTACCATATGAACCAAGAGTTTTTCCCCTGTCAGAAGATATTTACGATAAAATGCTAGAGGTGATGCCAGATGGGCATTGGCAAGCGTCGTCAACGCCCATAGGCAATCAAGGCGACGAAAAAGTAGACGATGTACGTAAATAATGTATCTCCATTTCATACGTGTAAACTATTAAGTTTATTACGAATAACTCTATGAGTATCGGTATTGTTCATTAACGTACTCCTTGAGCCAACAAGGCTTCTTATGGCTTCACCTGGTAAGCAGTAAAAAAGTTTATATCTTTAAATAAACATTCGTAAAAATTTTACGTGATAAATTAGAGAGAGAATTTACTTTTCAAGTTGATTTATATTAGTTTTGACTTTGTTAAAAAAAATTATTAAATACAAAGCATAGTTTGGCTTTCGGCTATAAAAGATTTGTTTTATTATCCTGATTCTATATAAATTAATTAGAGATTTGGTCTTAAACATGCTGTAATATAATGAACTTGACGAGAGAGAATAACAAAATTCATACTATTTTATGTTTAAGGACAGAGAAGTGGATTCTCCAGAGTCTGACTCGACAGAATCTGCATGCTGCGACATAGAAGGCGAGGATCCAAACGATCCCGAGTGGACGGTCGCTGACGATCGTGACATCGAGAAAGAAAGAATACGACCAACGGCTAAAAGATAGGATGAAATCAATCATAAGTACAGTATAATCACACCGTCACTACTATTCGCAGAAGCTACCTGTCAATTGTTATATGTATATCTGTCAGTCATGTAACAAGCATCTTAAGTTAAAAAGAAAAACCAACAAAAAAATAATGGTATTCCCAATCTGTAAAGTGTATTATAAATATAAATTTTTTAATTTCACTTCGCTTAATGTTAATGCGATACCTTAACTGCATTGTGTATAGTAATCATTGGCAGGAAAGGGCTAGGACGTGTGTTTTGCAAAACAGCGTTGTTTTTGCTTAGACCATAGAAGAACCTCGATTATATTTACGAAATTGTTGTATTTTTTTATGTTATTACTGAAAGCTCGTTTTTTTATAGAGCTGTGTGACGGTTCGGCATCGAACCTATTTTACACGTCGATCAATCATCGCGCAGTTGTCTATCTGCGGATTTAAGTTAATTAAAATAATCTGGGTTCTGCTTTCTGTTGTAATAGTTTCATACATACATAAATACACATACACATACATTGTATTTAGCGTCACTGAAATACTTTGCGGCAAGAAAGCGCTCAAGATGAATTGTAAATTTTGTACAAATGTCTATTTAACGCAGCATAACTGATTGAGGAAAGAATAAAATAAAAACGATTACATACATTAAACATACGTTCAGTAAAAAATGGAAATTGTATTTTTCAAATGAAAAAAATTGAAAAAAAAAATCTCAATGACTAAGTAGATAAAACAATTTGAAATATATTTGTAGTACTTTTATTTTTATCGTAATATAGTCTGTAAAAACCTATTTATTATTTATTAATTTTTCGGCAATTAGATTTTACATAACAGTCAAAAGCTGTTCACCGTTTTAATGGATCTACCTCGCCCGAAAGAATAAAGAAATTAATTTGCAGATAGAATATTTTTCTTTTTCGTTCAACGGTAATTCAATTACGTTTTGACTTACATGTATTGTAATTATTGTATATATATAGTGAATGCACGTGCACATACTTTAAGATAATGTATATGAAAATATGAAAAGAAAAAAAAACAAATGTATAGTATTTTGACTGTTATGCTTCTGTTAATAGCGATAACGCTCGAATAGTATATTTATCTACTAGGTTAAGCCCTTAAAAATTATTCTTTTTTTTGTATCACTGTGATTTCACTTTTTTTCTCTACTAATCTGTGATACTATGTATATTTTGTTCTCAATATAATTTGTCTTTTTAGGCAAGGCGACTTTACATAAGGCTTATTAAAAAGACCATATTCGTTTAGGTTTTTGTACATCACACACATACTGATGCGAATAAAGAATAGAAGAAGAAACGTATCACATACTCATCATTATCCTATTACGTTTCTTTTATCACTCAAATTTTACAGATCGACCGTGAAACGAAAATTTCGCAACGTATAATACGTGGGGTCCCATTGATTTTTTTTTCATTTTCGTCATTTATTTATTAAATTTAACCGTACATGGTATTTTCACAAGTCATACGTAAATCAAAAGTATTAATGTCTTAAAAGTGAATATTTATTTCCGAATTTGTAGAGAAATGTTTATGAGTATAATTATTTTTATTTTTTTTTTATTCTTTTCATTTAAATTAATTACTAATTAATGAATATGTTCCGATAGATTCATATCTCGATAGACGTATTCGTAATTCCAAAAAATTGGCAATATTATCGAAAAATTCGAATTACAAATAAACGAAAGCGCTATCTACTTAACATTATCGAATAATCGATTTGTAGAAAATTGAACCGCACTTGAGAACTAAATTGCTAAACTTCGATTAGGATTATTTTCATAGAAATATAATTACAAATATATTATAATTTTAGCGTGTAATAAATAAGTATGATTATTTATTGCGTTACTAGTCGTACAATTTATTAATGTTCATATTTTTTTTTTAGCTTTTATATTATTTTCTCGTCCGAAGGAACTCAAAAAAGGCTGAAACATTTTTCTTGTTTTACAATTTTTTTTGTATCTCGATATCTCTAATTTCACTTCTCGCGAATAAACGTCGTTTCGCGAAAGAAGAAATCTATCGCCAAAAAGTTACAAATTCGCATTTTAAATTCGAGTTCGAAAAAGACGAATGAAACAAGCAAATGCAAGAAAGTTTTACGACCGCGTAAAACTATATTTATTTATATATATATATATATATATATATATATATATATATTTGTTTGTTTTTTTTTAAATCGCGATGCGATTTACCGAGCGATGAACGATCGTCCCCGTGGAGGAGTTTCGGTTCCCCCGTCCGAATTCCGTCTCTCCCCTCAACGAATATTCTTCTTCTCTCCCTGTCGGTGTACTGTCTCGCCCTCCCGCGTTCCCTACCCCCGGATCGATCGGCCGGCACGCGCGACAAGCAATTACAACGCGATCCAGCGGTCAGTGCGAGAGTCTGTGACGGCCCGTGTGCCACCTCTCGCCCCGGTACGGCCCGTCACGTTGCATCCTCGTTACCTCGTGATCGCCCAGGTACTGTCACTTGTCCCTCATCGTGACCTCGATCTTCAGGTCCGGCGAGATTTTCACGTTCTTCAGCTGCATCTGCTGATCGTCCGTGACGTTCCCAATGAGCGAGAAAGAGAGAGAGAATCGTTAAGACGCGACGTTGGAAACGGCGACGATTGTGAGATTCACTGCTATTTTTTTTTTTCAACATACGGATAAATACGAGAGAAAAAGGTACGAACGTTACTGCGTAAAAGTTACCTATACATAGTCTCATAAGTAATTCTATTTGATGTAATTGGATGCGAGAATCGGGGGCACCCGGAGAAGCTCTCAGCCCATGCAATTATATCATTTTGGCGCTTAACAAGTTCGAGTGAATATATGTATATATACCAACGTATATATAAATATATAATATATATATATATATAGATGTAAAAGAGATATACGTGTGTCAATTATATATAAATATTATGTGTATATATATGCGTCGTGCAAAAAAAGAGATGAAGAAAAATTGTCAAACGCGAATCAAAGTACCTTGCTCGCACATGCGGAAAGAGTTAATTCTTTTTTTTTTATATGTGTGTGTGTGTGTCGAGAATAATGTTGAGTGTGTGTTAGCCGTGGAAGCACGAGACGAGCAATATATAATTCATAGGCGAAAAGGTAGATACTGAAATCTAGCGGTATATATATAGTGCGCGGCCTAAGGGCCCGAAAAAAGAGATTCTAATTCGTTTGGTATGAGAGTTGAGATGAAAAAAATAGGGTTCTCGTACCACACCGTGCGACAGTCAAAATCGAAAGATATATAGCAAGAGTTCGACTCGTCGAGTGAGTTGCGATAAAGGTGGCAAAAATACTACTTTTGGTTTCGAGTCCCATCAACTTCCTACGGAAAATTTTATATAACAAATGAATAAATATGGAATAAAAGGAATACAAATTATAGTAGAAAAATCAAGATAAGAGCATAGTTTCAAGAGTACAATCGAATAAGATGATAGAAAAAATAGGATAATATCGGAAAAAAGAGGCGAATAATAAAAAGAAAATCAAACATTCAATCAATAGCACGCTTACTATATATGATCGGCAAAGTTGACTCTCGTGGCTTATCGTGGAGTGAGTAGTGGGGTTTTTTTTTGTTTATTTCTATTTTTTCGCAACACATTTTCGGTTTCGGTATTGTTTTTGACTGTTTTTTTTTTGTACCATTTTTTTTGTTCGATATTTTTCGTCCAACGACGTTTTTCTCGTCCATTGTCTTTTGGTTTTACTCTTTTTTTAGTTTTGTGGCTTTCCGTCTACTTATAACGCTTTCGATATATTTTGTTTATTATGTATTTATTTATTTTTTTTTTTTTTCGTTACTTCTATTATTATCTCTCTCTAAATAAGCTCCGGCTGACAAGCGGGCTCGTCGGGCCGGCCGGCGGCTACGAGCGGCTTATTGCGATTAAAAATAATAGGGGCGACCCGACAGGCAGGTCCCGTTGAGTGACGATAGCGCGGTAATTCGGTAATCGCCTGTATCTCGAAAATTCAATAACTGCTCGTTTAATCACATTTAATTCGTGTTTCATAAACGGACTGACGTTAGAGCATCAAACGGGAGAGTGGGCTGAGCTCCAGACTCTATAGACACAAAATTCACCCGTAATGAAAAAAGCTCATTGGGACAGTCGGGAAGAATAGCCTCGACCCAATCTCCGGTTAACAAAATAGAGAACGAGAGAAGATATATACACAAAACAAAAATGTCGAAATTGAGAAAAAAAAAATCGAACGAAGAGAAGAAGAGATGGAGAATGTTTTGCCTCACCTGAAGTGCCTCCGCCTCGTCACGTCTCTCGTCCTCCGTGTTCATCGTCACGAATCTCAGCACGAGGAGATTCAGGGACGCGGCCACTATCGCCAATCCAAACAGAATGAATATCAGCGCGAACATGACGTACTCGGGCTTGTTGTCGAGGGCGTTGTCCTTCTGCAGGGCCACCATGTCGCCGAAACCGATCGTGGTGAGCGTTATGAAGCAATAGTATATCGAGTCGAAATACGTCCAGCCCTCGTAGCGCGAGAACGCCGCCGCACCCCCGGCTATCGTCAGGCACGAGAGGGTCGTTACCACGCAGATCAGGTTTATCTCGGACGCCTGAGGAACGGCAAAAATTCCTTGCTTGTACTTTCACTTCGCACAGTGAAAGAAAATTGAAGTGAAAATTAAAATCTGACATAGTAATTTTATTACTTTAACTTTCTTCCCGTGTATATTATGCAAGTGCTTGAAACACGTAAGCACGTGTTGCATAAATTTTCTGACGATGACTAAAAATTCGATTCTTACTGATTTACTGATTTTTTTTACGTACATCATGAAAATTCACACACAAAAATCAGAGCGTAAAATCGAATTTCACTATGTAAAGAAAATATTCTCTATTGAGACCTGAACGTTCTTGCAATTGAAGAGACGCTTGACGTTGCGTATGACGACCGACGAGAATTTGTTAAGCCGCTCGCCGATGCTCTGGAACATCACCAGGCCCAACGGTATGCCGACTATCGCGTAAAACATGGTGAATAGCTTGCCGCTAATCGTGTTCGGTGTCGAGTGACCATAGCCTGAAAGAGAAAGCCTCGTTAGCGAGAGATTACCAGCGAATCGCGCGTAACGAGCGTAATCGTCGAGTGTAAATTTTTTCGCTCATCGTCGATTATCACCGATTGTCGTTAAAACGGTGGTTGCGTAGTAGAAGGCCCCGGCGAACTTCCACTGCTGGCCGGCCTTGTGAGGCTCCGTCTTCAGCACCACTGCCTCCATTATCTTGAAGTCATCCTCGCTTATATTGTATTTGCGTATGACCATTTTTTCAACGGCTGAAATTTCAACAAAAATCATTACAATTTGTTCAAAAAAATTCTGGTAGGGACAATTTACCGTCTAATGCTTCCTTCCGCTGTTTCTCCGTCTCGGACTCGAGAACGTCGAAGATCGCGGCGCCAACCAGTAGATAGGTAAACGTGAAGACGATCAGTGACAATGTCCGGACGTTTTGCTTCTTCATTCTCTAGTGAGCCACATGCTCACTAGATGATGGGCCCTCGCCCCAGCCACTTGCATCGCTCGGCTCGGATTTCTTCTTCTGTCTCCCTCTTTGCGATATTTTTCGTTCTCTATCTCTCTCCCTCTCTTTGTATTCTCGCTATCTGTCCTCGGCTTCGACGTTCAGAATTCGTTCATATTGTCTCGCTCCGTGCATCTCGTTGAGACCTCTCGTGCCTCCTGGCCGACCCCTTTGTCCTCTTTCCTCGACTCTCGCACTCGCTCTCTCTCTCTCTCTCTCTCGCTCTCTCGCACTCTCTCTCGCTCTCTGTCTCTCCACCCCCCCGCGACGAAAATCTTCACATGCAACAAAACACACGCACACACACACACAAAAAACGCGTGCGCGCGTACCACCCCTACAGGCTAACCCTCTAAAGCATCCTCTTCCATTCTGCAGCTAATTCGCCGCTCCGCCGGTGCATCTGCAACGTTTCCATGTTTTTGCGTTTTTACAGTTTGAATTTCTCGAGCACGTGGATTACTTTTTAAATGGTCGTCGTGGGCCGACCGAGCACCGCGTTCGAGGGACGGCCGTCCAGGAAGCCGAGGACGGGGTCGTTCGAACCCGGAGCTCGAAGCCTTTTCGTAAGACATAAAGAGGTACTGAAGAGAAACTCGAAGAGATCTGTAGGTGATTTTATGCAGAACGAGAAAGGAGCGTAGAGAGAGAGAGAGAGAGAGAGAGAGAGAGAGAGAGCGTGAGTGCGCGCGCGCACTCGTCCGAGCGCCGATGACGCTATTGCGGCTGAGGGAGATCTCTCGGTACGGAGGCCCCCCTCGCGCACGCACACGCATCGATTGCGTGTCGCTCTCCCCCTCTCTCTCTCTCTCTCTCTTTCTCTTTCTCTCTCCCTCGCGGAGTTCATTCCGCGCGCGCCTACAGCTTCCGCGAGGAGCCCGACCCCCTCCGCGGGAGAAAAAGCACGGGGGGTCGGGGCTAAAACTAGAGAACGCACTCGATAAACCCCGTCCACCCCTCTTTGCGGAATACTCCCGCCCTCCCTCGAGATATTCACTCTGTCACATGGTCGGGTTGTACCAGAGAAAGACGGGAAAGAGATTAGAAGGGGGACGGAATTTCTCGACGGTCCAGAGTCCTCGGAGAAGACTCTGGCCTGGAGGAGAGATGAAAAAAATAGCAGGAAAAGGGGGGGGGGGAGTGAAGGGCGCGCACAGTTATCACAAAACGTCGTACGTCACTGCGCGACACGTCCGGCACGCGGGTAACCGCGCTCGTCGCTCGAACGTCTCCCTCGCGTCCTGGTGGCACCCTCGCGGATGCTCCGGCTCCGGTCCGTCCAGCCCCAGGAGGTCACGTAAAACTCGGGCCGCGTTCATCGCGCGCGCGCCTTCTTCCTCTCTTCTCTCTGTTTGCCCGAGATCCTCTCGTTATCGCTTTTAACGACGTGTCGGATAGACGTTTCTCTCTCTCTCTCTCTCTCCTCTCTCCTCTCTCTCTCTTTTTATGCTTCACTGGAGCACCCTATAACGGCACTGGGAGCTCCTCATCGTCGTCCCGACGACGTACCATTCCCCCCTTTCGTTTCCTGGACCACTCGCGGTTTTTTTTTCTCTCGCCAACGGATTCCTCGTTACTCGTCGTATAACGAGACCGTGCGCGTCCCACGTACGCGAGAGAGAGATATTTCTCGACGAAATTTCGAGGAGAGCATCTCTCGGGCAGAGTTAACGCGACAAGATGAGATCCGTGACGGAGGTAGGCTGGACGGCCGACGGGGTGGGGGTCGAGCTTCCTGCGGCACAGGCGCGACGAAACGTCTACCCCTCGGCACGTCTACCCCTACTTTTTACCGCACAACCCTCTGTAGTTCCGTCTCTCCCGCTCTCTCGGTGCTCCGTCGCGATTCGATAACCCAGCATCCGGCCAATCGCGATACTCGCATATCGAGCCGGCCCGAGAGACAGAGGGAACTCGATTTTTCGCGAAACTCGCCCTAAAATTCTCCACTCTCCCCGCCCGCACGGAGTTTGAAAATAAAGGAGGCTTATTCTCAGTCGTCTTCTTTATTTAAATAGGATTTTTAACGTTTTACAATAAAATCTGTGTAGCTCGCTATCGGAATTCTGGTCGCTCCGCACGGATTGGATGAAATTATATATTGAAAATACGTGCGAAACCGAGTAGGCTATTTTTCTGATAGCTGTTTGGATAATCGTCTTGCGATTGCACAAAAGAAAAGGGGGATCGGCCTCGGACCCCCGAGCCAGCGGGAATCGTTGACCCTTACGCTAAGCGTGTACATTTTCACCGTAAAAAATTCCCCTCTTATCGCTATCTTCTTACTCGTCGACTTTAAGTACATGCGCCCATTCTTCTCTCACTCTGACTTACAAATGCCGTTAACAGTGATATCGTTTAAAAAATAGGACATCGCGAGCGGATTTTTGCTCTCGTTTTGTTTCTTGAGATCTAAATTCGCATACAAAATTCATCTTGTGCCGACGATTGGACAAATTATTTATATCTTAATTTCCTCGCGAATACTACAGCGGCGTAAATACTGATATTACATAAATATATTTGTAGATATATACGTTCTGAATATGCAAACGTAAAAAATTATTCGTGAAACTATCACACGCTGCGTTAGCTAATAAACTTTGATAATAGCATATTTGGTTGATGAAATATCACTCATATAAAAGATTAATAAAACTTGACTAGCATATGCGTTGCTCCTTCGATTGCGATCCATTTCCATTTACGTCCGACATTTTCAGGTTCGCCGTCGACGCGGTTGTAGATTCCTCGTCGGACTCCACCGGGCTGATGCGAATCGCTTGATACCATTGGTTTGTCAAATCTGTCATCTGAGATTTGCAGTCTTTCAGTTCTTGTTGCGTAAAACGTCGAGTGAAGAATGGTATGAAAAATTTTAGGTCCCATCGAGCAAAACCCCGGATACGAGATTGCAGAAAGGATACTTCCATCTCCTCTTCGGTCAATTCTGACAAATGTTCAGAGTCTATAGTTTGTCCCTGAAATAATAATCAATTTTAAATATTGTACTTTAAACTTTTTCTCCAATCTGATTTTTACCCATTCTCTAGTTTTGCTAAGAGATATTTCTTTGTCTTTCTTCTTTCTCCTACTACTGCGATGCTTTTGTTTCTTTTCCGCCCTCAAGAATTTCAACAGCGGCATAGTGGATCCTCCGAATATTAGGGTTGTAAACAGCACGATGATTAGCGTCGTTGTGATAATAACGTGACGCGTCTCGTCGCTAAAATCTAAATGAAGCGAAAGAGCGTAGGATATAGCTCCACGGAGGCCGCTGAACCACATTATGAACATCATTTTCTTTGTTATCTGATGTTCGCGGAAACGATTAACGAGGATTGCCAATGGGAATATATTGGCAGCTCTACCGATTAAACACAGAATGATCGACCAAACCACTAGAGCTGGTTCAACCTAAAAATTCAATTTGGTAAAAATCGATTTTTCTCTGTAATAATTCAATACTTACTCTGTGCCTAAAACTGAATAGAGCAAGACCCAAATAGGCGAATACACAGGTTTCTGCTATAAAGGCCAATGTTCTCATAGTTTGTTGCATTGTAATTTGAGTCACCGTAGAAAGATTAAAATGCGTGTAATGAGACATGACAATGCCGTTAAATAAAATAGCCATGATACCTGCAAACAGAAATATTGTAAAACAAAATGTTTCAAAAATGAAAATTTGTTGATATTTTATTTCCTTACCCGACAGTTGAATACCCTCTGCAAGGACATACGGCGCATAAGTGAAAACCAACATAATTCCAAATTCTAACGATGGATTTTTTCTTAAGTCGACATGTTTCAGGAGTAAAGCACTTATTAATGCGAAAACAACTCCTATGCCTGCTGATGCGAAGAACATTAGACAAAATCTGTTTAATCCTAATATAATTGCTTCTCCAGTTGTCGCTGCGTTATTTGATTCCAAAACCGATGTCGTTAATACAATAGAAATAGCGTCATTCAGAATGGATTCTCCAAACACCAACATATTTAATACTGGATCAACATCCAAGGCGTGAAAAATTGCTACGGTAGCTACTGGGTCGACAGCTGATATTAGCGATCCAAATGCAAAACTTTCTACGAAACTGAGTTTATAGGCAACTTGAGCCAACCCCAGTAAGTAAATTCCAGCTCCGATGACGAATGCAGATATTGTAGTACCAATAATAGCAAACACCATTATGCTACCAATATTTTGAAAAAAGTTACCCTTGTGCAAGTTGTACCCAGATTCAAAAATTATAGGTGGTAGCAATACAAGAAAGAAGGCTGTAGGTGAGAAAGCTTCTTCCTTTCTCCAATTAGCTATATTTTGATGAGACATCATATTGATAATCATGCCTATAGCGGCACCCAAGAATACAATAACAACTGATTCGGGTAAATATTGGAAATTAGTTTGCAACATCAAATGTATGAGTAAAATTCCTAAAGCGAGTACACATAATACAAAAAATATGGACATAGAACTATTGTGCTCATCTTCGGCGGATCCTTTTTCAGGAAGTATTGGTTCGGCTGGTGCTACAGTTGTAGTACTTATATTAGTTGCATTAGCTGAATCGGGGCTCTGAGATACTGCCATATCCGATGTAGAACTTTCATTCTTGTTATTTCCACCCACGGTTCCATCTGTGATATTGGCATCGGATTGTTGTTCGCTAATTGTATTTTCAGGAATATTATCATTTTTCTTTATCGATTGTGCTGCATCGGTTGTGGATGAAACAGATTTATCATGATCACTGACTGTTGAAGTATTTATAATAGTATTATTTTTATCATTCGCAACTTGTTGATTTTTCAAAGGGATGGTGTTACTTTGATTATCAGCTCCACTTTCCTTTAGGTCTAACGAATTGCATAGTGCGACAGACACGATGCACAGAATGCAAATAACGAGCCATTTTTTTAGTGACTTACGATTTGATGAAAACTCATTCATACTGAATAACACTCATAATAAATCAAAATTCTTCAAGTAACAGATGTAGTGTACCCGCAATTTTGACGTTTCGAGTGCAACGCGGAATATTGCTGACAAGATCAATGGACCCGAAAATACTGTTTCACTATATGATTAACCTCTTATAATAAAATTAATCATCGATCGTTTTTGTCGATACAATCATCAAATCAAACTAAAATATGTTAAAATAGATTTGTTTCTAGATGTCCTTGAAAAATCTCATGACTTCCTCGTTGAACTTTTTTTTGACTCGTGTAGTATTTTATTTGACCATGCGCGCGCCGTGCACAAACGATTCGATTAATCGCCGAGGAATTTCGATTCTCGATTTTCTGAAACATTCAAGTAATGCTTCATTCTTCCATTTCATAATTATTTTTTGCGGAACAAAAAATTATAAAAAGAAAATATAAGCAGTATTTATGGTAAAAATATTTTCATCTATAACATTTATATTCTATTTTACTCATTCAATTCTCCATTCTTATGTTAAATTTAAAATGGTAATATTCTTGTTCTCGGGTAGGTCTGTATCTTCATAAATCAAATAGAAAACAATTTACAAAATTTATTCAAATTCACAATTAAATTTTATACATTTCAAATTAAAATCATAAATTTTATAAATAATAACAATAATAATGATAATTTTATACAGCTGTATGAATTTAGTCACATTGTTATGAATGCTCATTGTACAAATGAATTTCCATTGCATCGTTCGAGTCTCTACTTTTGTCCTGATCTGGTAATTCATCTGAGTAGGTTTCTTCAGTTACTATTTCTTGATCTGATGAAAGGTTCTCAATTTCTTCTTTAAATATTCCAAGAAAAGTTTCTGGTTCTTCAGAATTACTTTTTTCTTCTTTTGTCCAGTTTCTAATACTATTTTCTGATGGCATATTACAACCCATTTTTCTCAAGGCTTTCACAGCAGTTGAAGAGTGATGAAACAATTCCATAGTAAATTTCTTTTGCTCTTCGTTAAATGATGAATGTGGTTCATGCAATAATAGGGATATAAAATTTTTTGTTGCTGAATTTAAATCAGTTTGTTCTACCAATTCTTGAATAGATTTTTTTAATTTGGTTTGCATTCTCTTAAGATTTTTACAAGGTTTTTCAATTTTTTCTTGATTTTTGGCTCTTAATTTTCGTTTTAACTTTTTCATCTCATCTCTAAGAAATTTTATTTCACCCTTAAGAATTTCATTTTTTGTAACATAATATTTTATCCTAGCACTTGATTGAATATCTGAATGAACATTTTGTGCAACAGAAGAATCAGAATGAGTAGAACATGTTGCAAAAATTGTTTGAGATCTTATTGCTTCTGGTGTTACAATATAACATTCATCTGGATTGAAATTATTATTACTAATTGTGGTATTTGTCACAGTATTTTTTGTCTCAGTCTTCACTTCTGTGTGATTTCCAGAAGTTTGACCATTTTCAGTACAATTTTGATAACTATTGCTGTCTTTAGGAACATATTTGATTGGCACTGCACTGCGTTTCAGCCTTATACGACCAGGTCCAGAAAAGTCATCTAATGTAAAATGGTCTGCACACAACCCATGACGTCTTACAGTTGAAGCAGAATATGTCCTTAATTTTAGATTTCCTGAAATTCATAATTGTATTTTTGAATTAATAATTGTCATATCTTAATATTTATTATTTTTTTATTTTACGTAAAAATCTAGAAAATTTACCACAGTTTGTGAGCCATTCTTCATATCTTGGTTGATCATCAACTTTTGGGAAACGAAATAGTATTATACGTCGAACAATATTATTCTCTCTTTGAATCACAGGTTTCCCACAACCGAAATAGGCACAATTATTATAAATTTTATTCATTTTCTGCGACCCGTACTCCGGATTGATAAATTGGTTGCAACTTTATTTTTGTTTAGACATTTAATTGAAACCTTGTTTAGGTTAGGAAAATATGACAACTATCAACTGATAGTCAGATGCCGATGACAGTATAACAGAGTTTGGTTCGACGAATCGGTATCAAGTATTCAATCACGTGACTCTATTTTCATGCAGCCCTCTACCAATCGTTTTGACTGAATTTCAAGAAAGCGCCATCTATTGCATTGTAGTTACAAAAGTGCACAAGTGCATCCATACACATTCCGCATTCGGATAGACACTTTTTAAATAGGAGTTTTCGTTTAATTTTAAGTTTTGCTTCTAGAATTTTATTTTTTGAATTAAATTAATACAATTATTTAGCGTTCATACTATTTTAATAATTAAAAATTCATAAACATCTCTTTTGCAAAGGTGAGTAAACTGATAATCAAGCTTTCTCTGTTTTGATATTTTTGTTTTTAAGGTTATATTTTCACATTTATCATTTATTATTCATTAGTAATAATACTGTGCCATTTATTTATATGTTCATAAGTAATATCATTCTTTCAGCGTCATTCTATTTCTTATATCAAAAATGGAGGAAGAAAATAACAGAGTAACAAACAGAACAACAGAGTCAGTTTTGACAGTACCAACAGTACCTAGACAACAACAGACTGCTGCACAGCCTCAAGCTCCATCTCAAACTCTACCAGCTCAGTCTAAATATATACAGTTACTTAATGTGATAGAGGAGCTTGGTAGAGATATACGCCCTACCTATGCTGGAAGTCGTACGTCTGCAGAAAGAATCAAACGAGCTATTGTTCATGCGCGCATTCTAGTCAGAGAATGCCTTGTTGAGACTGAGAAAAGCGCACATAAGAAAGATTGAATATCATTTATAACAGATACTCTTTACGAGTGGATTTTTTAAAAATATTACACAAAATGAATCATTTTATACAATCTTTTTAACTACCTCATGGTTAAAAGATATGTTAGCTATAGGTATACGAGCCAAAAAAGACATTTTATAGGATTTGTGCGCATATTTTAATCATTTTTATCAAGTAATATATATACTCAATTAGATTCACAATGCCAAAAAGACTTAGATGATACTTATACTTTTCATTACAGTTTGTATTATTATATTTTTTTACACTACCAAAGATTACCAAAAATTGTTAGAACTAGCAATTTCTTACTGAAATTACTACAATTCCAAAGTACAAACACATCTTCTTTCGAAATGTTTAATCCAAAGGTAACAATTGATATTGAGTTACCTCAATAAAATGTTCAAAGAAGAAAGTTCCTATGAAATTGACTCGATCTTTTGCTCATATGATTATCGATGTCAAAATACTCATTTTCTAATGCCTAATGTACAAATAAATGTTAAGTTGTAGAATTTATTATAGGATGATACATCAATAAATTTTTCTAAAAACAAATTATTAAGTTGTACAAATTTTTTAATAAAAATATAATGATTTTTTAACATATTAAAAGAATATACAAAATGTATAGATTATATTTTTTTCTGTTTTATTCATTTTTTTCCGTGTTCAATAAAATCGATTTGAACGCCAAATAAGATGTTCGGAAGTCGGAACTTTCCAAAACTACTACCCCGGTTCATGAGTCTAAGACATACTTTATTTAAAACATTTTACCGCTCAATTTCGATACTATGTTATAATATCAAACAATCTTGACGATTATTATTCTTGATAGTCATTTATTGAAAATAATTTCTCAAATTCTTCTATCCAAGGTAAGTGGAATAACTTTATCACGTTATTGTAACTTAATTAGAGAGGTTATGTTTTTCTTTATACATACGAATAAAAATGCCAGTTCATATCTAAATGTATATTTTTATTTAAAAAGCAGAAAAATGTTCCGTTCGATCGAATCTTTCGATACCAAACTTCCTGCTGATTCTGTGGAATGGTGTCCGGGTGAAAATCAAAAGGACGTATTTGTATGTGGTACATATAAATTAAATGATGATAGCGAAGCAAAGGACAGTAACGTCAGTCGGACTGGTGTAATATTCACGATACGATGCGAACAAGCGGGAAAACTGAGAGTTCTTCAAAGTCTCGATGTGCCAGCTGTATTTGATATGAAATGGAAGAATCCTGAAAGTAACGGTGAGCTTCTCCTGGGCGTAGCGAACGCTACCGGTATTACCGAGATTTATGATTTTCACGAGGAAACCTTTTTGAAATTACGCACTAGTTTGGAAATTTCAAACGATGAAGTAAAACCGATGGCTCTGTCGTTGGACTGGTCGAGTCAGTGCGTTGACGAAAAAATTATTTCTAGCGATTCTTCGGGATCTATCTCGATATTTCAAAATAGAGGAAGCAATTATGAACGTATCCATCGATGGAAGGCACATGATCACGAAGCGTGGATTGCTAGCTTCGATACCGAAAATGATAACATTATTTATACAGGTATTCATCTTCTCTTGCTCTTATTTTTATATTCAATATAGAATCACATGAATAAATTGTAGGCGGTGACGATGCATTGTTTAAATGTTACGACGTGAGGAAATATGATTATTGCACTCGTACACAACTAAAACACGACGCTGGCGTTACTAGTATAACTAATCATCCTACAAAAAATCATTTGGTGATCACAGGAAGGTAATTTCTATATAATTTGAAAGGAAATATTAAATAAAACGACTAAATTAATTTTTAGTTACGACGAGATTCTAAGAATCTGGGATTCGAGAAATTTGAGAGTACCTTTATCGAGGGTCAATCTAAAGGGTGGCATATGGCGTTTAAAGTGGGACCACACCAACCGAAATCTTTTATTGGCAGCCTGCATGTATGGCGGTTTTGTGTTAATCGATTGCATGTGTGAATTGACGCCAGAGGTATTAGCAGACTTCACCGAGCACGACAGCATCGCATATGGATGTGGCTGGTCGCGCTTGACGAAAGACGATATTGAAAAAATGAATATTCCAATAGAAACCAAGAGCGATGTTTATCTTGTTGCCACATGCTCGTTTTACGATCAATTATTAAAGCTGTCTACATTAACCGTATAAATATGAAATTCATACGAAAATCAATTTTGTATACTTTTTATAAGTTCTGCTATCCCTATATTTGTACATATGAATAAAAAATAAATTCCAACAAACTATATTTTTACTTCATTCTCAACTATGAATATTATAAAAGAGTACATTTATATTACCTGTAAAAACGTCGCAACAAATATCCGTTATATCGCATCCAGCGAATTTTCTTTTTCGAATCGAGCGATTCTTGTCCACATAACGCCTAGTTACTTTTCCCGGCCGGAATCCCTAGAATATTCGCGCGCGTTGTTGCCACGTATTCCTGCGTCGTCCGCGAGATCCGCATTTCGTCGCGCCGCGGGCCGCGGCCAGTTCGATAAAAAATCAGTCGTTCGCAGAGGCTCCGTTTCGGCGTGTCGTGTCGTGCGAGTGATCGGCGTAACTGCAAAGGGAGGGAAACGTTAGAAGAGGAAAACAAGATCGTGCAAGGCGAATAATTTTTCAGAAAGGAATCGCAGAACCGGGGGGGTGGTGAGTGATTGCTCTCAGAACGACACTCCATTATCGGCTAAGTTTTTTTTATGCGTGCAAGGATCGTAAGGGCGTTTGTAAGGAGAACGAGCGAGAGAGAGAATAGATGGATCAGCTGTGCACGGGCGGAGAAGCTGTATGTGCGCGCGCTCGATCTCGCGGTCTACTCTCGGTGCACGACGTACGTGACCCAGAAACGAGGCCCTTTTGGCAACCGGTACTTCTGGCCCGGACGATGCGTGCCATCGAGTCCTGACACGTTAGGTTACTCGCGGCCTCCGTCGCTGGTAGCGATCTCCGTATACGGAAATCTCGTCCGATACTGTTAGCGGCGAATACACGAGGCCATTTAATTACTCGGATTTGATTGACTGCGACGTGCCGTAATAACGGTCCGCTCTATCCACTCTCTCGCTTCCTAGTTGTCTTCTCGCGCGTAACCAGGTACCATCTCTGTCCGATGCGTGCGGGAAAAATCGTCATCCATCGAGAAGTTTACGGGGGAATGCGAAATCCGCGTAAACCAGCGAAACGTCGTTCTCTCGTCTGTCAACATTCTCGTGTCGCGCCATCGACGGTCGTGGAGTCAACTAAAGATGACAAGTGTCTCACCCCATCCTACTTTTTCCACTGTGCTTACTCCCCCCTGGGAAATAGAGGGTCGAAAATGTATACCGAGTATAAAAGAAAAATAGACAACTTACGTCGAGCGAGAGTAAATCCTGAAAAATTCGTCGAGACGATTGGCTCGGGGCTCGCGTTGAGTTTTCCTATAGGTTATGGAAAAATTCTGCCGAAAAACGAGGGGACGGGATTTTAGGGGCTCGAAGTCTTTTCCTGCAATTTTTTCTTCTCTCCTGCTCCAGCTCGCTCGTCACGCAGTTCGCATTCTCACACGCTGTCTCGCGTGTTAACTACCCCAGCGTGGATAAAACGAGCGAGAGAGAAGGATATATATTCGTGGTGAATGTACACGCACGCACACAGTCGCGCGCGCATCAAGTCTCATTTGAAATTGGATTGACGCGCTATTCTTTTACGACTTCTCCCACTCGGCTCTCGTCTCTCTTTTTTCATTCAAGAGATCCATTCGGATCCTGTCTCGCTCCTCCTCGTCACTCTATAGCACTTACGGTCTCTCGTAATTACGATGAAAAAGGAGAATGAGAAAACCGTTGAGGATTTTCCCATAAAGTTTATAAGCTTGTCGTAGTCAATTTTAGAGAACGCTGTTCCTTACATTAAAGAGTAACACTGATGTATCGACCTAAAAAAATGTTATTTTAGAAACAGTTAAAATTTTAAATAAAAAAAAAAATGAAAATTCTTGGGTTATACTGCCTGCTGTTTGAAAAATTCTCAAAAAAAATTTCTCTCAGGTAATTTTGTCCTACATTCTAGAGTTCAAAGCATCTTTGCAGTCAATAGATTTTCTTTTTTCAATTCACAATGGCGTTACCCATTAAGGTGATTCGCGGTAACAAGATTCGTCTGTAGCGCGTTATTTATAGGAAATCGGCGGATCGAGGGGAGCGGGTATCGGCCCTCTTAACCCGTCGACGGGAGAATGTTGACGAATTCTGTGTAACGAGGCTCCATCGCGCGTCGCTGTAACTTTTTGCACATCTGACTGGCGGGGAGAGCAATTCCCATGCCGGAGGGTCCGCACTATGCGTCATACGTCAAGGGAGCGAAACAAAAAGCGTCTATATGGCAATTTGTCTCGTCGCAGTCTCGTTCTTTTCTCCTTCTCGCTCGAATTCTCTCTCACCGAATAGTCATTCCTCCTGCGCTTTTCTTTCTTCTTACCCTTTTTTTTCCGGACAGCGCTTACAATGAGAATTTACATAACTCTTGGCTGATGACGAGCCGGGAGAGAAATATTTTTTCGCCGAGGTCGAGATCCTGTTTATACGTCATTGAAACGAGTTTATCGGCTTGAATGGAAGGCACAAAAGCCCATTGCGACTCGAAAGGCGTTATTAAACGGTACCGGTGCGGTGTGTAGGAGGGGATGAGGGTGACGTCCCGTTTGTCTGTAATTGCGTCCGTCGATATCCTCGAAAAGAGAAACAGATAAGATATACTCGACGTCGATGATTTCTTGCCAATAGGGTACTCACTTTTTTCTTTTTTCTTATACACGTAAACGTACTAAGTGGAATTAGAAGCACTACTAATATTTCCATAAACAAGGAATATATTGAATACTCGTATATTCAGAATTATTAAACTGTTTCGGACAAAAAATATATAATTAGGATAGTTGGTTGCGCATACGATCAATTACGTTTTAAACTATAAAGTTGGTTGCATTTGAGGTTACCCCCCATGAAGCTATGTTCAGATTATAAAGTTGACGGTTGAATGTTGATGCCAATTTGAACTATAACGAATCAATGAATCAAAATGGAATACTCCACTGGTAAATATCCGAGAAGCGCAAATAAACATCCAATCAATTTCCGAGTAGGAGTAAAGTTAGAAGAGAGACAGCAGTTTTCTACTGGTAAGGGATCATTGACGTCGAGTGCAGAGCGAAGAAAAAGACCGGCCTCGGTGTTCGGAAAAATCCGCGATCGTTCTCGTTTCGCTCGCCGGGGCTTGACCGAGATTTTTCTTGGTCGCCGTTGCGTCTGCTTACCCCCTTCCTTCTCTCCACCTCCCTCGTTCTACTAACTCGCCCAGTGTCTTTGCGTTCTTTTTCCCAATTTTTGATATTCCTTTGTTTTTAGGTTAGAATTATCGAAAGAGCGTGAAATTATAATCTAGACGAAATCGAAGAGAACGGTGCAAGTAGTAGGCAAGTGCGAGTAGAATGTTAATCGTTTAATGGATCATAATCGGCTAATGGGGAACGACGAGTGCGGCATTGAAAGATCTTATACCTCCCTCTTCTCGTTGCGACGGATGATCGTACCGCTCGATGCGCTCGCGTTCTATTTCGGTCAAGCATACGATAACGACTAAATTTCCATCCGAGCGTTTTTCTTCTCCTGCTAAAAGTTCAACTGAGAAATTAGTAGCCCATTGGAAAAATCAAGATTTTCCCAATTTGAATAAGTAGTTTTCTGTACTCAGAAATATGCAACGATAAGAAATTGCGGCTCGTATTCGGTGCAGCTACGCTCGAATTGAGTCGTTACCAAAAAAAATTTTTATATAGATCAAACTAACAAATTCCTCAATGTAGTCGATCTGGCAGTATTTTTCTGACACAGCTTTTTTCTCCACGACTATATTTATGAATCTGTATTGATTTACTATAAACACATCGGGTTGTCAAGCTTGACGTTACCAATACCGCTAAGACCGCTTATTGAGACCAAAAGAGGATTACCGATTGATAGAGGAATATTTTTTCAGGCTCAGAGGCGCTTGTGATGAGAGATGGTCGCTACCAGCAGTATGGTGTATGAAGAGATAGTCGGCGTCCGGGGCAGCTGACCCCAGCCGCCGCGCACTCTCTTTACGCGCGAGATGCCCAACGGTAATGCGAACAGCGCCAACGCCTCCGCCAACTTCGCCAACGCGGCCGGCAACTATCAGGCCTACCAGAATTATCGCGATGGATTGCAGCCAGAGGTAACTGAACGAGAAAAAATTTCTGAGTGTTGTCCTTCAGCCTGAAAATTGCAACGAGGCCTCTGGAACTCATAATTGATCTTTTAAAATATCACTGAGAAAGTTTTGCTTCAAATTTTGATAATAAATTTATTTTTTAGAATATGTTCAATTTATAAAGATCGAGAAGTCTAAACAATTTTTTTATACCAATTATGATTAAATTTTTTTGAAAAGAATGACTTTTATTGTCATCTAAAAACAATTGTTATTTTTCATGTGAAAATTCCGTTGCAGAAAGAGCCGGTCGAATTCGACACTTCGCACCTTCGCGGTGCACCCGCGGAGGTCGAAGCCCTCGTTCACAACATCAAAGAGGTCGCCCAGCAATTCCTCTACCACTGGCGCACATTCCCCATCGTGTTGCCGCCACCGCTCTCCATGTGCGCCGAAGGGGAGGACACCCTCGCACGCAAGAAGCACCATCTGCGCGATCTCTTCGTCGCCCCGAGCTTCGACGAGCTCGACGCCGTCGCGGTCGACCCGAAGGGAGAGCCACGCAGGCTCACGAACAAGCAGCTCGAGAGCATCAGGGAGAGGGGGTACGTAAAGAGATTTCGCGCTCTCTTTCCTCTCTCACCACTCTGTCACGTGAGAGAAACGCATTAGATGAAATTTAGACATCGAACTTCGACATGACGTATCACCAATACATTTTTCTCATAACTCTGCGATCGGTTTTTTGCGCGAAGAGAATTGCGGAATGCTATTGAAAATTTTCTGTGGGAAGTTATCGCGTTGATTGGGTAAGCTCCAACTTTTCGAGAAGAATGTAAAATTCGTTATGAATATTCATCGAAATTTCATTGAATATTCAAGAAGCGTTTGTGAAAATTTATAATTTATTTATATACACGAACTCTGTTATATAGGGGTTTGTATGTAAATTTTTTGCTAAAACATCTCAGAAAATTTTTTTTAAGATAAGAAAATTTAAGAAATTCCGCAATTGATTTCTCGACAAACACGATCGACTTTGAATAACATATAGCGAGATATTTAAAATCTTATTTAATTGTGCATACCGTAGTCATCGACGCTAACGATTTAGCAGAAATAGCGTTTTATATTTGATAGTCACGATTGGATAAACCACACAACGTGTAGACTAATTCGCTGGCACTACACATAGTTTAGGATTATACTTGTAACACATAGTCGTTTTTTTGCGCTCTATCGTATACGCATCGGCGTAGCAAGTTGAACAACTCACTCGTCCGAAGAACGAAAATCAATCGACGTCGATTAACGTATGTCATTTTATAACGATTTCTGTAAAGCTTACACAAGGATAAATACGGAAAGCCGAAGAAGCTGAATGCCACTCAGTTGGAGAGCATTCGCATTTGTGGGTACGTGGATTTTCTCAACCAGCAGACTGATATATATGTCACGTTATTTACACGTTTTTGTGCGTGATACGAGTCGTATCACGACCACATGGTGTCTTCATGGGATATTATTGTCACTCTCCAGCATCCCCAGAATTTTTTCCTCCTATCGTTCTCACTCGCACTCGTTTAAATATCTAGCATGTGAAACCTGGCTGTATCATAGTCACACGCTTGAACGAACACATCCATCCTAAGTGAGCGGTTCATTACAAGGTGTACGGTTCGTAATACTTGAGAATTATCATCTCTCTTTTATGGTTTTTTTTCTTCTTTAACGGCACGATTTCTCATCTCATACGATAAATGACAATCTTTTTGTATTTTACGATACAACAATCGCTTGTAATTATGTAGTCGGCCTAGTGACTCGAATTAGTTGATTAACAAAATTTAATTGAAAAATTTCTAATTTGCGGTTCGATTTATATAGCGAGTTCGAGGTAGAGTCGATAAACTTCGCTGGACAGACGCATCGATGGCGACTGAGCGGACTCCTCCAGCGAGGTCGAGACAGGCGATGGGAGGCTCTTCTTCGAGATCTGGCGCTCGCTACGAGGTTCCTCGTGGTGACGGCACGTGCCAGGCTCGTGTCGCACTGTTTCAGCATCTCTCAGGCGCTGAAGGCCCTTCTAACTGGCTTGCTTCGATTACTTGGTAAGTTCAATCATTTACTACATTTTCATTAATGTAAAGTGATTTCAAATTAAAAATATTTTTTCAGATATAATAATCGGTATACCTTCACTGCAAGCTCATAATCTAGACGCTAAAATTCGCGAGGAGCGTTGTCGTTATTTGGTAGCTGAGTTGGTTTGTAGAGTAAGTGAAATGAAAATTATTTTTTTAAACATAAGAATTTGTATTTACTGTATTTATCATTCATAAATTTGTATTTACTTATAGCCGGAGTACGAAGACTCACTAGAGTTGCTGTGTGGGTTCGTTCGTAAGCAGCTTCGACGGGCTACCACTGAGAAGTTCGAGGTCGAGAGGGAGTCGTCGCAACTGTTGCCCGTTCCAGTGCCCTTTGTTTTTGGCACGCCCGGTGGGGCTGCAGTGGATCTAAGACTGTTTAGTAGAGATGTGATTAGGAAGGCCTTGCCGATCCTCGTGACGATATTGGAGAGGGAAACTCGGGGCTGGTTCCTTCATTTCCGCGAAAGACTGATATCCGAATTACGGACGCAGAAGAAACCCGACGATGAGATCGAAAGAGTAAGAAAACCACCGTGATGAGAAATTTTTTATAAAAATTATGTCATTTTTGAAATATTATTATTAATTTTCTGTACTTATTGACATAAATTTTATGATCAACTTTTTCTGAACTTGTAAGAGTTAAGAAAATTTATCAAAATTGTGGATTTTAGGAAGTTAACGAGGCTGTCATGAAAGAGTATCTACAGCGAGTTTATACCAGCATCACAATTCATCCGGATCTCATTGCGTTAGGCGAGGGTATACCTCAGTTACTGGTGCATCAGGCTCAATCCGTGGTTCTGATGCACCGAGCTGTGGAGAACGTTCAGCAGAAACTCGCTAAGACAAAAGACACATTACGTAGACGCATTGAGAGCGAACATCCAGTGCTGTCGCGAATTGAACCCTGGATGAGGGATCGGATGAGAGAAGCCGAAGAGAGTTTCATCGAGGAATGCGAGTGGAGTGCTCACGAGGAAGCACTCAGCCTATGTAGTCAGCAAAATCTTCAACAAACTGTTTACTTTCTTAATCGAGATCTCACATTCATGAAGGAGGTAAATATTTATTTGCGAATAGCGAAGATAGTTACTATAATATTATGCAATAATTTTTGTAGAGAGAACCAGTTTTATTGAAGGAATTACGGAAAGTGAAAACCCCGACTAGAAGCTTCCAGTGGCCGACGCAGATTTGGTTACCAAAAAATTGGATAGTGAAACGAAATTTCCAAGGTCAATCAGAAATCATACCCACGGTTTTGAGTCACACATCTACGTCGATTACTACACCCAGAGCCGACCCAAGTCAGCCTGTCTTCCTTGTTGAACGAGAAATTGTACATACGACTACCACGAGGTAAGTTAATCAAATTTTTTAAAAACGTCAGTTTTTTTTACAAAAAAAAAAAAATGATTTTAGGTGGCCCCTCTGGCGTTGGATCAACTATATAGCGAGGACGTGGTGTTGGACGTGGAATGCAATGTTCCTATTCGGCGTGGCTGTACCGTGGTGCAGTCCGGTATCATTAAGAGCTTTATTACTTGTTCAGCCATTCACTCCTGATCTCGAGCTTAGTCAACTGAACGGTACCCTATTTCCAAGAAAATCATCCCAAACGGCGACATTATGCTCAAGATTGATAGCACTGTGGAGGCATATAAGTAAGAGTCGGACTCATTTTGAGACAGAACCAGACACTGGTTTCATCAGTAAAGGAATGACCAGGCATCTCAACAGACTGTGGAATTATGGAGTTAAAGGGCTTCTGGGAACACTCATAATTTTATTCGTATTTCCTGTAGTCTGTCTGATCGCCAGTTTCGGCTCACTCTTAGTCGCACTAACAGCAATCATGTGGTGAGGTCAAGATTCGTTGGTCGTTCAAATGTAGATTTATTGAACGATAATTTTGTTTTCTAGGATGCCACTAGTCACTCTGGCATTACACGCTTTCATGGCCTTAATCGTTGACCTGGACACTCCTGAACCAAATCGGAATCGATATTTGGTAGTAATGGAGGCACTAGTTTGGAACATAGGCGTTCAAGGTTGTTTACAACCGATCGCTGCTTTAGTGGTCGCGATCGTTTTTTGTCCCGTCATATTTTTTTTAATATTTACAGGTAAGATTTATATAAATTATAAGTATGATTACACTATACTAAAAATAATTTTTTGTAGTCGCTGTGATACGATACTGGACAAGGGTAATCTGGGACACGGTTATGTTTCATTTATTGATAAAAAATAGAGGACGTATTCCCGCCAGTGATAGCTTCGTGGTGAAGAGAATAGCCGGTCCAGGCTTAGCTTCCGATTATTACTTCCAAGTAAGCTACATAATGAAAAATATCAAAATTATATAAAAACGTAACTAATTTAACTAATAATATTAATATTTAATAATAAATAATAATAATAATAAAAATAATATTATTATTATTATTAATATTAATAATATTTATTAATATTTTTTTTATTTATATTATATTTTTTTATTAATATTTATTTAATTTAACTAATTTTGCTTGATTTTTTTTAGATAAAACCAGAACAAGCATTAGCCGCGTTCGAGGCGAAGCTGGAATTAGACGAGCTTTTAGCTTTTCAGCAAGAAACAGAAAGACTGATCACACAACCACAACGGGATTTCACTCAGTTTGTCGAGGCATGCTTCGGTCCGTTTGCCGCTAGCCTCGCTAAGACGAAAGATCCTTATAGATCGTTAGAAAAGGAGGCCCGCGATCTTATAGCTGTACTGCACGAAAAATTGGAGAAACGTCGGAAGAATTTGCAAACTGGCCTCGGTGTGGCCGTTCGAAGTAAAATAAAATTGACTACGTTTGATCTTAAGGTTAATAATCATTTTTCATTTCTTGTCAAATTTTTTCTATGTTGACATCTGAAATTAATCGACTTTTGTGACGATCAGGTTGTGATACAACAAGCAGCCCTAATGTTGGAACGACTTTATCCAAGCCACGTATTCGCTCGTTTATCCAGTAACGAAGAGGATTTTTGGGAAGCCAAAGGGTTATGTCCAGGTGATTGGGCCGGTCTGGCTGGCCTCATGTTTGCCGACATTTTTAGTTTAGACTTCCTTCAACCGCTCGACGACGCCGACACAAGATTCAAACTGGAGCCTCATCCTGGTGTTGACCTCTCGCGTTACACTGACATGGCTCACAGTACCGAAATCGGTGGCATGAACGCACCTGATCTTCTGGGTGCTGTTTACGCACCTCGGGGTAACATACAAGTGCATAGTCCTTACCTTGAAGTTTCTGCTTTCAATCCACGAGCAAAACAAGCAAGTAATAGCCGAAAATCGGATAAACGATGGTAACTATCACTTTAAAAAAATATGAATAGTTTATAATTCTTTATTTCACCCCTAAGTTTGTTTGAATTTAGAAATTAAAATTTTATTATGAGCATGATTATTCACCCGTATTAACCAATAACGAATAATAATACAAATTATAAAACATTGAGGTAGTAAAAAAATTCAGTAGAAGGTTCCGAATTTCAAAATTGACAAATTGAATAATTTCAGCGAAACCGGTGGATTGTTAACATCATCGAAAATTCGTAAACGCACCATGTCGAGCAGCGGTACGTCCGAAGGCCGGTGGCAACCTTGGAAGCGCCAGATACGACCCTACAACGCCGAGAAGTTAGTGATACCTTTACCGATACCACATCCAGCGCACATAGCTGTAACTATCCACAATCGCGACACCGAGGACCCGATACCGCTGGACTCCGAGATCTGTCAAAATATTTTGCGAGCCATCGAGGAGTCACCCGGTGATATCGCACTGGAGTACGTAAGTCGTTACCGAGGAGGCGGAGACTCGAGCTTCGACTCGGTGGCCTCGCAGTCGTCGGTGTCGATCGAGACCGCATTGGACAAAGTCGACGAAACGCAGGAGAGCCAACGCGACAATGACAAGGAGATCGAGGCGTATCACTGGACACTCTCGAACTGGGGAGGCGGTGTGAACAGACGGCGCAACAATTCCGGATCCATCAAAGTCGACCTCGCCTCACCGGAGGACGTCACTCTGGATACCGATACCACCAGGGTGATGTTCAGCACATACGGCACGACCGTTTAAGCGTCAACCGGGTCACGTTAAGCAAAATTCACTCGTCGGATTTCGATTTCCATTCAGAGATTGCAAGCGGGAATGAGCTTTAACGTGGTGCGATTGTGTTTTGCCTAATGTGATCCGTCAATCGTCAACGAATATTTTAATCGCATAATTATCGCATAGAATTAGATGAGATTTTCATTCGTAACTATACGTATACGTTCGCGAATCATAAGCCGAGTGTTTCCGCACACTGAATGTGTAACGACGGAAATAAGCGAGAGATTTTTATTAAACATTCCTTCGACTTCGTAGTAAATACGTAATCATAAATTTGCGAAGGTGAAACAGTTACGTCCATTTTTAATGGAGACGAGAGTAGGATTCTTTATTACGCTTCATCGCTGTAAATCGTGCATGTTTACGAACAAGGCAATATATTATAAAAAAAGAAATTTATTATGCTCATTGCGATATTTAGAGAGTCGGTATAGATACGTAGTACGCGTTAAAATTAATGATTTTAATATTTTATCGAGTAACACCAATAACGAGCCTCATTGATTAAAAAGTAAAACATGCGAAACAGAATTGATATTAATTTCAATATATTGTACATAATTTATTGATTGTAAAAAATAACGGAGCTGTTGATAATTAAATCATTCGGACGCATTTTACTGTTAATTATAATGTTAATATAGTGATTCGGATAATCACAATTGAACGCTCTCTATTTATCAGGTTTTAGTAACGACAGTTGTCGAAAAATATTAGCGTCTTAAGAAAAACAGCAAATGATAAACCCAGAGCTTTGGTAACACTAATCATCGCTGGTTTGTACAGAAATGAGCTGAATATAAGATGTGTATTTTATTCATATATATTACATATTAGAATATGAATCGTAGTTCGAAATGAAACTGTATCTATTTGAAATGATTGGAAAATACGAATCCGTAAGAAAATCATTGCTTTTCGTGAATCTCTAGAAATGTG
Source organism: Goniozus legneri (assembly GCA_003055095.1). Taxonomy (NCBI): domain Eukaryota; kingdom Metazoa; phylum Arthropoda; class Insecta; order Hymenoptera; family Bethylidae; genus Goniozus; species Goniozus legneri. Next base: position 173,155 of record NCVS01000114.1, read on the forward strand.
TAACGTAAAATTTCAAGGTCATCCAAAAGGAATGACACTAACAATTAATCAAGAGGATCGAGTTATCCATCCATAAATGTATAAATACGAACTGACACGCGCTTTTGCGTTAAACGGTGAAAAAATAATCTCAACTCGATAAATTTGATCGGATATTCTCACATTTGTACAAGACTTAAGAAGCATTTACAAGTTTATTAAAATTTTTGTTCCGACTTCGTTTATATTACGTATGATTTCGTTATTCAGTATTGAATAGTTTTTCTTTTTTTTTTTTTTCATTTTTATGAAAGAGTTACACGATTGCGATTGATGATGCCAAATATTTTTTCTGCTTTTTTTACGATCGCAATCGTTCGCTTTACGACAGAAATTGAGTTAATTATTATCAACAAATACAGCGCGCAACAGTTTAGTGTAAGGAACAAGAACTCGATGTTGAACGTTAGATAATTACGAGATACGAAGGTAGCATCAATCAAACTGTACATGCGTACAAATAATCGTATGTTATTTTTATAAAGTATGAGTCTCTTCAATCGATCGAACGATTAAAATTTAATTTACAAACGATACTCAGCGCTTAGACTTGGTATATTTTATTTATAACCGTAGTTGAATTATTTAATGCACGCGCATGATCGGTTATATTTCATATACAGTTATTAATCATATTAGATATAAAGGACAAAATTTGTATTGTTTGTCACCGCTATAGGAGGAGAAATATAAAGTGAAAAATCCGTGACATTTTATATTATTAGCCGAACTTTCTGCCTAATGAAGAAATAATGTAATATAATTGAAATAATATAACAAACAATGTAAAATGACAAAAACTCCATTTTGACCGACCATTTTCAGTCTTCACTTCTACGATTGCGCTTATCTGAATTTAAATATTTGACTTCGCACAAGACGATGGATCGTTATAATCGAATGTTACTTCTCATTAGCGTAAAACTTTCATTCATGCATTCGAGTAAAGGGAGCGAGTAGAGATTCGCAAGAGCGGACAATGATCGCGATGGAAAGAGACAGAGACGCCATCGCCGGTGATTCCTGTTCAAACGCGCAGTATCTGTATTATGGCTCTCCTCGCGTTCGCCTCACGAATATATTTCGATCGCGGTGTGTCGCCGGCTGCGCGTACGCACGTTTATCGTGAGACACCAAAACACCGATGACCTTGAAAGCGTTTAATCCGGCGAATATCGACGGAGCGCGGCGAAGGGCGAGACGGCGAGGAGAGCGCGACGTTTCTAATCACGTGACGCCCGAGAACCGACTTTGATTGGCTTGTGGGTAAAAAGAACGGAGCGCATAGGATATTTCGCGAATTGCGCATCTCTCTCTCCCCGCGTTCCGTCGAAATTGCCGACGCGCGGCGAGCGATGACGAGTTCGACCGACAAATGAGCGAGGGGGGAGCGAGAAGGGAGAGCGAATGGCGAGGGGCGAGGGGGGGACTGGAGAGGTAGAAGTGAGCGGCGAGAAGGTTGATATATGTAGGAGAGGGGGACAGTCGGGGGAGAGACGAAGAGAAGAGCGTAGCGTTTCGCGTCGGCCATATATTCGAAACTCTCTCTCTACCCGTTTTGATATCGTCGCTCGTCGTTGCGTTTCCTCTCCTCCGTTTCCCCTAACGCACCACTTCTCCTAGCCAGTGCGCGGTATTACGTTCGCGGTGCGTGCGTGCGCGAACGATCGCGAGCGCCCCCATTGGCTTTGTATTGTCCAAGATGAAGTCCGACTCGAAACCTTTGTTGACAGCTCAGGCGGAAAAGGCGAATCATTACACGTAAGTAGCGCTCGCCGGGCCGGTCCTGTTTGTGCTACGCGCGAAATTCGCGTCACCCCCGTCGTCGTATGCGAGTTTGCCGTATACGCGGCGAATTTTTACATCCTACGCCCCGCGCACGCAATTTTCGCCGTTCCCGTTTTTCCTACGTTCGCCACGGTTTTGCAGGTTCGCCGTTGTTGTTGGTATACGCGTTTAAACCGCGCCAGTGCGAGAGAAGGGAGTATACCGTATTTGCTGTTTTTGTGCATTATTTTGCGTATTGTGTACGCGTATATCTCGAGCGGCCTATTATCGCGGGAGTAAACCAAAGGGGAGAGGAGAAAAAGTGCCGCGAATTCGCCAAGTGGAGTGAGCGTGAAAAAGAAATACATATATCTATCAGCGATCTGACGGGAGAATCTAGAGGGAGAGCGAGAGAGAGAGCGAGCGAGAGAGATTCGAGTCACACAGCCGCGACACGAGAGCATAAAAGAGGGACATATAAAGAGAGACGCGTGCGCGCGGGCGCGCAAGCGAGTCAGCTAAAGCGACGAACTCATACACATAAAAAGTCGCTGCCACGGAAAAATATTCTTTCAAAAAAAAAATCATAATTTGCCGCTCGTCCACCCCTTTCTTTGTGTTTTTGTGTTTTCGGAACGATTTTCCGAGGGGATAAAATTCATGAAAAGAGGCGGAGAGAGAAACGTGGACAGAGAAAAAGAATTATCTCTGTCGGTAAAAAAATATGACAAAAAGACTGCGATAGAGTTGCAGTGTTAAAAAAAAAATAAAAATCGACAAAAAAAAATATCCAGAAAAATAATGTGTAGCTCTGTGGATTCGCATTCCAGATACTTGAAGGAATTTCGCGTCGAACAGTGTCCGCTCTTTATACAGCGAAAATGCACACAGCACCGACCGTTCACATGCTTCAACTGGCATTTCATGAACCAACGTAGACGTAGGCCGGTGAGAAAGAGAGACCGCACCTTCAACTACAGTGCCGAGAATTATTGCACCAAGTACGATGAGACGACCGGAATATGCCCCGACGGAGACGAGTAAGTTATTTTTCTCCCTCTCTTGCCGCTCGTACACTCGGTTGTATGTACTCCCTACCATCTCTGGTACCGTTATCAACCACCTCCATTTTATACGCTGCCACCCAAACAAAAATGAAATAAACGCGTATCGTGTGTGCGCTCGCCGATTCTTTTAATATTGTCAAACAAATATGAAATTCTAACCTCAATTTATTTATTGCTCGTAGGTAGCGATATTGCCAATTTTATTCTGGATTATTTTGGTATCGAGGGAGAGCAATTTCGCGGGAAAACGTTGCTCCTTTGTGTCGCTATGTCTAACCGCTTCTCGTTAATACATAGTAGTCGAAATCATTCATTTTACGAACGGCGTGGCCCAAATGACAGATAGGGTAGCGGTTACCCGGTTCTTATCTGACCACGAAACTCGTCCGATAATTACAAATAAAGAAATTTCTCTCATGCTGTATTGAATAACTCGTCGATATTCGATATTTTCGTTCGTTTCTCTTTACCCACGCTAGTTGTACCTTTCGCTTGTAGCGAGCGTACACACCAAAGACAAAGGCGTTTTATTTTATTTCGTACCAGCTTTCTTTATTAACCTCACAACCTCCGGAATTTTCGAATTCGAGGAAACGAACGTTTCTGGGGCTCCTCTTCGAATTAAAGAAGCGCTGGGTGTTCTACATTCTCAAACTGATTAAGATTGTTAATTTTAGCTTCTCCAGACTCCTCCCACTCCTGTATCTTCCTCTCACTCGTTCACGGCATGTTTTTATCTGCGGTAGGCGCAACATACGGTACACGAAACCCGAGAATTTTGACGTTTGTAACGTCAAGCTACACGAGGTTTTCTCGAGCGATGAGCGCCAGCTTATCTCGCGTCGCAATTGATGCGTCGTTCTTTGTTTATTTTTTCTTCGCAAATCGGTCGGTGTACCAATCGCTTGCGTAATTCCGTATAATCCAAAGTTGTACGCGGATCGCTATTCGCCATCTCGGCGGGTAACGTGTACTCTTCGTTAAACCGCAACAACTCGAAAACAACGGTGAGCTCGTTCGTTTGAACAGCTCCTGATAAAGCACGAATTTAAATTACGAAATTTACGTCGTTGATTATCGGCATCAATACGACCCGTCGAAGATAATTCATTCGCGATGACTCAATATTTATCTTTCGCGTGAATTTCATTCTAGCATATGTTTATCGAAATTTCATTTAACGATTATTTGCCGAGCCGTTAATTTCGATTTTTTCGTTGATACTCGGCTTCAATGGATTACCGTAGATGCTCTAATGGGTAGTTGATTTTCCCTCCAAAACCATTTTGACGTGAATTCCCATACAAAGGAGAGAATCCACTGATATATTGATTTTTCTCTGTAGGGTACACGCTCGCAACAAGGAATTATGGTGTATTTGTCGTGTTGCGTTGCGATGTTTGATGTTAAAAACCATCATTTTTAATATAAAAAATAAATATGATTTTTTAAATTCCCTCCAATTCATATTTATTTTATATATTTTCATTCCTAATTAGAAATGAAAGATTTCCTCAGCCATATTGATGAAAAACATTCTTTTGTGATTATGATTCCCTTAACAATTTTAAAACAGAAATCTTATCAGACGCATATTCTATTTTCAGCTTTATGTAGTCTTAAGATGAATAGATTAATATGTCCCTTTCTGGAGGCCAATTTCATCTAATATCGGTTGTAGACATATAACATTCTAATAGTATTAATAATTATTTTAAGTACATTTTTCTATAATAATGGATATTAAACAAATTATTCATCGATATACTTTGCCATTAAACAGGTGTCCATTTCTACATCGTACTGCTGGTGATACAGAAAGACGCTATCACTTGAGGTATTACAAGACATGCATGTGTGTTCATGACACGGATGCACGAGGATATTGCGTGAAGAATGGACCCCACTGTGCATTCGCTCATGGCAATCGTGATCTCAGGCCACCAGTATATGACATCAGAGAAATTCAAGCTCTCGAAAATCCAGACTCGGATCCAAATTCCTCGTCCAATGGACCAAACATACTCGATAAGGAACGCAATTTAATGAACGAAGATCCAAAATGGCAGGATACAAATTATGTATTAGGGAATTACAAAACAGAGCCATGTAAAAGACCACCAAGGCTATGCCGTCAAGGCTATGCTTGCCCACAATATCACAATAGTAAAGATAAAAGACGTAGTCCACGCAAGTACAAATATAGGTAAGTAGTAAATTAAAAAATCTTTGCAAAATGGAATTTTATATTTGTAATTTAATTTTTGTAGATCAACTCCATGTCCAAATGTCAAGCATGGAGAAGAATGGGGTGAGCCAGGAAACTGCGAACAAGGAGATGCTTGTACATATTGTCATACTCGTACAGAACAACAATTTCATCCAGAGATTTATAAATCTACTAAATGTAATGACGTACAACAAGCGGGGTACTGCCCTCGCGGAGTATTTTGTGCTTTCGCACACGTAGACCGTGAGTATAATTCTTCTGTCGTTTATTTGATCATTGCGCATGTTTGAATAAGTGAATTTTCGAAGTGCTTTCTCTATCATGCTTATCACACATCTATTGCATGATTTGGTCTTAGATATTATTTTATCATAAATTTCATCTCATCCTTTTTTATGAAAAAAAAAGAGAAAAAAATTTGCAATATTTACTTAGAAAAGAAAAAATAGTGCTTTTATGAATGATAAAATTAGTGTGTTGAAATTGCTTCTGAAAATTTATATATTCAAACCATTGGTATGGTGTGCTGATGGAGCAGTGTTGCCAACAGAAGAAATGAGCCTGGCGAGAGACATGGGAGTATCAATAGATTGTGGAACAAATTTGGCGGATATCCTTAGCAATGCATTACCACCTGATAAACGTAATAACGAAAAGGATAAACCACTCAGTGATAGCAGTGTGAGTTATATCACAAATTATTTTTTATAACGAAAAAAATGTTATGAAATCAACTAATCTATATTTTTTTATTAATATTATGCTGATCTTGATCAGTTTGCCGAATTACAGAATGGAAGCGGTGAAGTATCAGAGTCAGCGAGTACAAGTAGCATTGGAAGCAATAGCTCGCATAGCAAAGCACCGGGTGCTCAGCTACATAATTCTAATTCAAATTCTACAAATAATGCCAATTCACAACAAAAATTGAGTAGTATGCTCTATAACGCTAGTTCACTCCTACCGGTCGTGAGTATAATTCATGCTAATTGTTTTCAAAACTCTTAATATCAAAGACTTATATATTTATTATTTTCTTGTAGAATGAAATAAGGAAACAAGTAGCAGTGATAGAAAATGATCCGTTATTGACAAAAGCAGAGAAGACACAACAAAAACAAAGTCTTTATTTAGCTTACAATTTAAATGGAAGTTTAGGAAATCATTCACTAGCATCGACAGTGTCGCCTCTATCGAGCTCTTTCTATCCTGCCGATACTGTTGAATCTGTAGTAGGTAAGTGAAGAGAAAAACTAATAAATAAACGTAAACAAACGTAGATAAATATCTAATAATTGCTTTTCTCGTTCCAGGAAATGCTTTAGACGAATTACATTTGGACGATCCATTAGGTTTAGTAGATTCAATTCATAGGGATACAAATTCACCAATTAGCAATTCAATATCAGCTGGTCTAGCTAGCTCGGGTTTGTTAGGGAGTTCAGCACCCGTAAATATCCCTGGAATTTCGGAACGCTCAGTTTTGTCAAATTTTTCACCGTCAACATCTAGCCCTCTACAACAATTACAGTCGTCAAGCTTCTTGTCTGGATCTAGATTCTCTCACCAAGATTCTATTGAATCGGTAGGTTAACCAAATTGGAATCATTTGTTCTATTGTAATCATCTATTCTTTTTTTATTTCAGACCATACCTTTTATGAATCAAGTAGGAGATCCATTTAGCAATCACATTTCTCAACTTAGTAGCTCAGCTTCTAAAATTAGTGGGTTCAATAGTAGTTTGTTTGATTTTGCTAACCAAGGAATGTCGCCATCACGTACTCAACCATTACCGGCGTCACCGTTGGTTAATGCGTTTTCCATTAGTCCTAGCAATACAGGATCGCTATCCGAGGTTGAAATTAATTTTTTGGCTATTCTTAGAGAGTACTAATTAAATTTCCTGTATTCACTGTTATGAATTTTGTTCATTAGGTACAAAGACTCAGAGATGAATTAACTTCTAGTCGTGCCCAATTAGCAACATGGGACGAACGAATTAATCAAGCAAGAACCGCTTGTGCAGCGTGGCAGATGGAAAGTGAAGAAGCAAAGCGTAAAGCTAGTATTGCTGAAAAACAACGCGATGAGGTAGATAGCAGTTCATTTAAAAGTGATGTACTTTTCACGTGGTAAACAATATCAATGTGATTTACTTCTCTTATAGGCTCTTTTACAAGTGAAAGCATTGAAATGTGAGAACGAATCATCAAGCGGAGGCCCATATCTTCATACGTTACGTAGGACAAGTGAACTCAGAACGTTGTCAATAGCCACACTTAAGTCAATCCAATCTCAACTCCGTGCTGACCTCGAGGAGGTCGAAAAGGTAAAAATGAGTTGTCATTCCGGCTTGAACAGTTGGTATATTGAGCGATTTAATGATACGAATTATTAAACCATGAAGGAATAATTCATTCGTTAAAGTGGTAATCCTTTTGCGTTGGCCAAGCGTTCAATCTCAAGTTATTTATGGTTACTTATTTTTAGTTGAAAATTTTGTTAGAAATCTATTTTTTTTAATTTTAAATCTTGGGGATGGACGGTTAGCTTGATAATACGATTAATCCCTTTTTCGCGAATGAAACACAAGTAGTTTAGTTGTTGCCGTTCTACAGGTGCTGTACAGGGAAACAGCAACAAAGTGCATGGTTTGTGAGGAACAAAATCGTTCTGTTACACTATCTCCATGCAACCACTACGTAGTCTGTTCGACGTGTGCTCCAAATCAGCGTGAGTGTCCGTACTGTCAAACGCCAGTCGTTTCTACGAGTTAGGCTTGAATTTTTTGTCATTCTAACACGATAATTTTTTCAAATTCTCTTTGGAGTTTTATAAGTTTTTGTCTCTCTCTATCTTAATGTTACGTATTCTTACATTATAATCGAAGAATCGACTATGACAACATTGGGTAAATGTGAATGAGCAGTGGAGCGTGTATCGTAGGCGTATAGAGGGATTAAATTAGGAGTGTCGATGATCATGGAAATTCCGGAAAGAGATAATGATTATTGGAAAATGAATTTAAATAAATAACATTATTTAGAATAAAGTGAGGATGTGATATGGTATTATAAACAACTTTGATGTATGTTGTTGGATTAGATAATTTTAGTATATAGAAATTCTATACTTTATGAAATTTTTAATGAAATTATTTTTAATTTGACGTACAGCTGTATAATGTACATGTATACCACATCCTCAAATCAACGGCCGAATTAACAAATTCCTTTATGGAAGGCTATTTTCAGGTGCTAATCGAATAGCACTTGATATTATCGCTTGTGAAAATCGTATGTCTTTCTTCGTTATTAACTAAATAAAGAATTTTTCTCATCTTAAACATCACATTGTATAACAATAATTACATCATAGAAATCTTGACAAGCAATGAAGAACTATTTTTTTATCTGCATGTCACAACGAAGAAGTACATTCGATAATAGCGAATGACTCTCGAAACCCGAATAAAATATACCAGGTTAATAAAATTTGAAATTCCGCTATGAAAGTGATCAAATAACAAATGGACAATGTTTTGGGACCTCAAAAATTATAGATATCTGTTTATAAACTAGAAAACAATTATTAAAACGCAACAAAATGCCCAATTGAATGGAGAGGGCGAAACTTTTTATTTTTTTTATAGCCGAGCTGTCGAACGTATGTCACATAAAATAGTAAATGTATTATATTTAAAACTATATATTTAACTAGGATTTTTCAATTGACTCGTACTGATTATAATATAAAAAGTATTAACAAATTTATATTATATATAATAAATATATTTTCATTTTGCAAAACTAGTATGAATGACAAATAACATAGAAGAGACTATAAGATTCTTAGATTTTTATAAAATGAATTCAAAAAGATGATGTTGCTCATAAACTGCAAACATAAAATATGTTTAATTTTACGTTTAATTTGCAAAGCACGTGATTGCATTTTATAGAATAATCCATATTTCGAACAATTAAAATGCAAATGTTTCTTTTCTGCATTTTACAGCTTGCATAGCTTTTTCGTGTTTTAATGATGCTTCAAACGTAAATTAAGATAGCTTGTTTTGATTTATAATTACATTTTCATTCAGTTTTTTTATTTCTTTTCTAATACGGCATACACATAGTTCCGTAGATATATGCTCCAGTTGACTATACGTAACGCAAGTTTACGATATAATTAATATAACATTAGTAGTTTATACGAAGTTTGAACAAGAAATTTAAATAGTGTTTAAAAGAAAATCAAGTATAATCTCAATGGGCGATTAGACTAAAAAAACTGCATTACACTCATTTTTGTGTTATAAACATTTTTATATTCTAGATGTAAGAGATGTAGATTTATTAGGATTTTTCAATTTAATCAAAAAATATTAACATATTTATCTTGTGAAATAAGTGACATATGATTGACAGCTCGATAATTATTAACAATTACGCGTAAAAGTATAATACGCGTACTGATAGCTTTTTCTTTGTTATGAAGATCCAATGTTTCAAGATCTTAATTACTACGTCTTCATATTTGCTTTATACAATTTATTTTTGTTCTTACAAAAGAAATAAAATGAAAATCAGTAATATCTGTGAATAAATTGAGCTAAAATATTCGCAATTGAAAAGAAAAGAAATTAATAATAATTAATGCCTAAGATATTAAAAAAATGGCTAGAATAGATAGGTCAACATTATCAAATTTTTTCCTCATAGATATAAAATTTTACGATAATTAATTTTAAAGACTATTATTATTTAATGTTTACCATTTATTACGAGAAACATTTTAAGAGTGTAAAATAGATTGCACAAATAGTTCAATTATCAATTGATCTATATAAGCTTTTTTTATTATTGGGTATTTATTCATTTTTCTTAAATGTCACCAAGTAACGGCAACAAAATTACAATATATGAAATCGAATATTACTTAATTACTTAGATATCCGTAACAAACAAGGTAATAGATGGTCGTATCAATTCAATTTGTCATAGTTTAGTATAAAACATGAGGCCAAAAAGAATGAGTGTTTTTATTAGATCAGTTTTTTATTACAGATTATTAATATTAAAATAATATAGATGTTACTAGAAAAATAAAAAAATTTTTCATTATCGTATAAACAGTTAAATTTGAATGTACTGTAATAAAGAACAAATCATTTGAAGAAAAAATTGTAATATTGCTCTTTTTAATTGTAATTAAAAACACCATTCTATTGTGAATAGATTATAAAACAATAATTTTATAACACGACCGTGAATACCGTAAAGATGTTTTTCAAATCTCTATTTAGAATTTGATAAATTTAGCACCATATAATGCATTTTTTCCGCCTTTGATTTTGAGCATTCTTTATAAGTACCATCAATGATTCTCATTTTATATAATAAAAATGGTTATCGCGTTGATCGAATCGCATTTCATATTATAGATGCATGTTACTTTAATTCTGTTTTTATTACAAGATGCAATGAATTGGATAATTTACTATTTGTAATAGTACAAAATCAAAATATTAACAACGCCTCAGATGATTTTCTGTGAATGAATAACGTACTTGTGAAGAATGCTGTAAAAACGAATCTCCGTAATTGCAATTGTTAGTCGGTGAAAACAACAAATGTAAAACTACGTCAGATACCAAAATCATAAATCTATAATAGTAGGATATTAAATAATTAACAAATCCTAGAACGGTTGCAATTACAGGATGTTCAAAGTGAAACGGATAAAAAGATATTTAGAGAGGTATTCCTGAATAGTATAACAAAGCTTATAAACAATTATATACATTATGAAAATATACAGTATGCGACCAGCGTGGTTGCGCACGTAAACGAGTTTTATCGAGTGCGCGTGTAATCGCGTTCGTGTGCGATATTTTACTTATAACGGTAATGCAATTTGAATGATTAATGATTATTATTCGTATAAATTATTATAAAGAAATGAATAACAAATTTAATTACAAATAGGATAATAGGAAAAAATAACAAAATGAAAGATTAGCTACTATTGTGTATTTGAAGAATGCATCCAGTTAAATATTTATATACCACTGCCCCGTTTGTTGGTTTTAACGTATCGCTTCGAAATTTTTATACATGTAAACGAGTTTGTCTCTTTATAAAATGCAATACTCTGTATGACTAACGATAACAACATTCAACAAAATTTGTGACAATATTGGATGACACAGCAAGTGAATAAATATTTTTCGTAACGAATTATTTGCATAAAAATGAATACACAATGAAAACCAACAATAGGGCAGAATCAAATTGAACAATATATTTTTAACAAGTTATGAATAATACAAAATACAAACGTTGATAATGTTCTGTACAGTGCGAATGATTCTCTTTTCGTTAATTTATCGTGTTTTTAAATCAATTTTGGTTGTCAAAGTCGAGATAATTATTTTTTTTGTAGTCGTAGATTCTCGAATACCAGAAATATGATATTTCGTAAAAACCGATAGGAAATTACGCGTTTAATTTCCTCGATTCCAAAGAGAAATTATTCGCACTTGCCAGGCAGAGACACACATAATCACTAGAATATGTACAATAATAAAATTACATAAAAAGTAAAAAAATTTAAAAAAAAGTAATATGTATCTTTTAATAGAAATTTGCTGAATTTATATTACAGTTTATAACTTGCTATGAACCCGTATCATCTTCAATCACTTGTAGTTTTTATATTTCATTAAAAAAAATGAAAATGGAAAAAAATATTGTGCATTTTGATACTACTGTATCGGTTGTAAAGTCCTTTAACATCGTGCAGTACGTAAAAGTCATGCACGCGAAGAAGCTAAATTATTCTCTTACAGTGTACAGCTGTATTTTTTTTAGTATAAAATATTTTTCTGTATCTAAACGTGAAAATGTGTGTATTTAAGCAAACATCAAGAAAATACAGTTGTTTGTATCTAGATTGCAAATGACGCACTAGTTAGACAAACGCAATGGTACTTGTTGACAACAAATTGCAATGTTTAGTACTAGATTGACGATTTTCGTGAATATTCTCTTGTTTCGCATCACTCAATTTGTCGTGATTGATTTTCATCCCTGAAATCCGATCGAGAGACTATATAATAAGTAATTTTTGTACGCATTATGAGGGTAACAGCAAATAGCTATCTCACTGTGATCCAATGTTTTCAATATTGAGAAGTCGCGCTTATGCAATATTCATCTATTCTGGAAAAAAAAAACGTGCACATTTTTCACGTCGATCTAATTAATCTATAGTTTCTGAAAACTAGCGGAAAAAGAAATCATAGCAATGCTGTCTTCCGATGTGATGCAATTATGTATGTACGTGAAAATGGACGTACATACATACATTGTTGAACGATTCTTCTAACTGCAATAATTGTTAGCCAATAGTAGCGATAAAATAATAGAACTCTAGAAATTGTCATCGTTATATCGTTTGTGTACCCGTGTATAGTATAATTTTTCTTCGCTCTGTTCATCATGCATTGTCAATTATTTCAATTTCTCTATTGTACGCGGCACAAATTCATTTTTTTCTTTTCAAAGAGATAAGCAACATTCCAAAATAACGATTTGAAGTGTAAAGTACAAAGAACGGACTTATGGGCCCTGCCAAAGTAATGCGTTTTGAAGGCGAACAAAAAAAAATTTCTTGAGTTGCGTCGAACCAACTTCGGGACAAGCATGTGTAACGCAGAATGATCTTTTTGTCATAATCGTCGATTAACAAAATATTTAGCGAATTCTAATTGAAAGGCAGTACAAAATCGCATTACGAACAAATGAATGTGACAAAATGAGAATAAACATTTCTTGCGTAGCAAAATGATGAGATAAAAAAAATGTTTTTAAATCATAAAGGATACAAAGAATATTGACAACTCGTATTTTGGCAATACAGATTTAAACGGATTACCGAAGTAATGTGTAGTAGGTATAATAATTATAATAATAATAATAGTTAACAAATTTTGTTCAGAAATATTTTTTTGACGACTGAAAGTTTATAATGATATTAACGATATATATGAATAAATTATTGGGTATAAGAAACTACAAATATAATACAATTATCGAATAACAAAAAAGATAATAATTCTCTTACGACGTACGTAATCTGTAGGGCGAAAATGTTCATTAATTGCTTCTTTGTGCTATTATCATTAGGTAGTGTATTATAAAAAATATAATTATTGTAAATCAATAAATTCAATCGATTGAAGTATATATATATAAATACAAGTATTTATTATTTATCACACATTTGACCTAATTGTCATCATTAACGAAAATCCGAATGAAAATCATTTTCCTAACCTAATTTTTTTCGCAACATAAACGTTTTCAAAATTTCTTATCGAATTCGACAAACTTATTGCGCAATATGTTGTCATAAAAGGAAATTATTCGACTTCCTGGAATCCCATCGTTTTTCACTCCATCGAATAACGTAGTACTCTAATTGCAATAGAACGTCAATTACATCCCCCACCCCTTTGTACTTTCCATTCAATGACTAATGCGAATAATACTATCTCGCCGATTCCAATTAATACAGGAGATGAAAAAATATTAAGAACAAAATATCGACTTTATCTCGAAACAGTCATAACAATGACGTTATTTAAATAGCAATTTTAGAACGAGAAATAAGTCACGGCATTTTTCCGTGTTTGACATGCACCTATATCGATACGTATCGATACGGTCGGTGATCTCTCGTAAACAAGCTCTTCTATTGGTGGATTCTGTGCAGCCAACCACGTGTCACGTTACGCACTCAGCAGCGAATCCGCATCTCTGTTTCAGCCCAGGAGGGCGCACGCGAGAGGCGCGTTTCAGTGCTATACAAAACACTGCACTGCACCGGGTCAGCTGAAAAGCAGAGAGAAGAGAGAGACATTTGCGAGAGACGCAGTTTCACAGCAGTGTGATTTCTTTCGGAAAAACTTTTCGTTCGTCGAATTACACGGTAAAATCGAGGTATGTATTCGCAAAAATATGATCAAAGTGTAGATCGTAGCGAGTTTGGTAATTTAGCGTAATTTTCGTCGATTGTGTCTTCGTGTTTTGTGCGAAATTTCGGATGGAAACTGAGCGCGGACGGGAAAACGATAGCGTCTACCCACGCTTCGTGACACACGTACATCGGCCATTTTGTTTATTATTCCGTGCTTTTGGAGGGAAATTGGCACGCGCTATTACGCGTCTAGCATATATTCTATATAATGTTATCGGTGTCGGCAAACAAGTTTTTTTGACTTTTTGGTTTTTCCAAAGTATTTTCTTCGTTTTAATGCGTATATTCTGAAGAAAAAGTGACTTTAGTGTTTGTTTTTTTTTTCTTGCGAAGTGAGCGTACTCCGATACAGTTGTCAAACGTTTCGTCCATAATATTTTCTATTTATTGGATTTTTTATTCATTTTTTTCATTGTGTATTATTAATATTCAATAGTAGAAAAAAATTTATGTAAACATTTTGTTTAGAAATGGCGCGTACTAAGCAGACAGCCCGTAAATCAACCGGAGGAAAGGCTCCTCGTAAACAGCTCGCCACTAAGGCAGCGCGTAAAAGCGCACCTTCAACTGGTGGAGTTAAAAAACCGCATCGTTACAGGTAAAATAAAATATTTTTTTTTATTTATGAAAATAAAATATTTTTTTTATTTATGAAAATAAAAAAAAATATATAAGAAATGGAATATTAAATTATTTTTCTGTTTACAGGCCTGGTACTGTAGCCCTCAGAGAAATCAGAAGATACCAGAAATCTACTGAGTTGCTTATCCGTAAATTACCATTCCAACGTCTTGTTCGTGAAATTGCTCAGGATTTCAAGACCGATCTTCGTTTCCAGAGCGCAGCAATTGGCGCTCTCCAGGAAGCTTCAGAAGCATACTTGGTTGGTCTTTTTGAAGACACCAACTTGTGCGCTATTCATGCCAAGCGTGTTACTATCATGCCTAAAGATATTCAGTTGGCAAGAAGAATTCGTGGAGAACGTGCTTAAAGCACTAAATCTCAGCCAAGTTTTATTTTCCGATTCATTGTATTATCCCACAGGGATATATTGTATTCTCGAATGGGCAGCCGCATTATTTTGTCTTTCTCACAAATACTTAATATAGTTCTCACTGCCAAGCACACAATGAGAGACACATGTTGTAGAGTTCAATTGTGTAGTTAGACTTATTCTTCATTGAATATCAATATGTAATTATTGATTTCTCAACATTTAACAATGAGTTATGAATTGCTCGAGATGAAAAATATTTGTCAAATTGGAGATGATACATTAATTCATTGGTCCGCACTTTGAGAATTATTTAAGTTCATGTTATGATGACAATTAAATGATCCATCATAGTTTGAATTTCATATCTTATTCTCAAAAGCGCTGGCCGCCTGAATAATAATGATATCTCTAATTTAAATAATATTTTACTGTAGAGTTTTGCTATAGATTAGGTGATACATCACTTTCTTTAATTAGCACAAAGATGTTTGAGTTTACAATGTCTCCTTCAGATTGATACACTTATCTCATACAAGTATGTCCCTTGAAAAATTAAAAAATTTTGTATTCAGCAAAAGTAAAATTACAAACTTCACTTATAAATATCACACAATTCGTAATGATTTTAGTGAATTTGTATGAGTAGAATTTCCAAATGTAAGAATATGAATTATTCTTTTTTTTATCATCCTAACAGGTGTATGTAAGTGTTGTATTATCACCACATTCATTTCTTGTCTATTTCATATCAACATTAGAATACAGCTCTAGTTTAGAGTTATAACTGCTTCAAAAAAATGAAAATTTATAATACATTCAAAACTGAGTTTTCGTATAAACAAGGTAACACGTATTGGAAATTTTTCATCGTGAAAGTTGATAAGGAATCTTTAGTGTTTGTAGTGCTACGTTTATTAGATTATATTAAATTAGTATTTATAGCGTATGCAATTCGATTGGCATTTATACGTGTCGTATAATAGAAAGGTCTCAATTAGGACTAAAATTATTTTTAAATGTCGATTAATGCATATGTAACACAAAATATGACATTAATATAAAATGTGACGAATTTCGGATTTTGTAGTGATTCGGTTACGCTCTATAAAAGCGACTTTTCAATTTGAGACCTTTTATATAGCAACTGTAATATTAAGTAAATAAACTTCGATATATAATAAAGAAATGTATATTGTTTATTTTATTAAAACAACCTTGCCTCTACGTTTATTTAACTGAGCTGAAAATGGGTATTGAGAGAAAAATATCAATGTAGACTATGAAGCTGTAACTGGCGGTAAAAGAAGATTACGTCATACCGAACTTTGGTATATTCTAGAAAATTGCTTTGCGATGTCGCGAAAATTTAAGAAAATTTGGAGTTCGATGATATTTTATTATTTGTCATTCAAAAATGAAATCAAATGAATTTTGATAAATCCTAAAAATTTCTTTTTTCCTTCTTCATGCTCATATTGAGAATTTGATTATTTCTCGATTTTTCTATGGGGTTTCGATGTTAGGTTAGGGTGGGGAGGGGGTCCATGTGATAGCGCATATTCTTCTCGACTCACACTCATTTCACTCCGAAGAGACAACGTGCGCCGAGGCATATTTCGTTCGCTCGACGACTTCTCGATTCTTTTATTTCATCATACCTTATTACCACTCAAAAGGTAATTTTAATCTCACATTCAATTCTAAATGTGATTGTTTCTTGGTTTCTATCGATAGAAAATTGTGATTTGCTCCATCTTAGACTATAGCCGGCCGGGAAATAGCAGAATTTTAATTCTTGCGAAATTTTCTATTATCTCGCTATTTCTTGCGTAATCTATATGGGTTCGCATCTTTGTTCATTGGTTCGGTAGATAGAATTCGGATGATCGCGAGTGTAATTGATTTTTCAAAAGTTTTATTTCATTTAACGCTTGTATCAGTCCACGCGGTAGTTTACATAACCATCGTAGCTGCTCGAGGATTCTTGAATATGATATGATAACGGGAAACAGATAGCCTGAATACAAATGAGTTATTTTTGTTCAATAGATCCTTAATTCTTGAAATGAATCTGTGTTAAGGAGGTTTTTGATATCGAAGACAATTTTTGCAAAAATAAAAAATTTCCTAATTATTATTCTCATTTTTTATTTCAGATGTTCAAGTTGTCCAGAACTCTCAGAAATGTGGCTTTACGCCAAATGCAATATAGATCTTATGCCAAAGATGTTCGTTTCGGTACAGAAGTTCGTACCCTTATGCTCCAAGGTGTGGATGTATTGGCTGATGCTGTTGCAGTAACTATGGGACCCAAAGGACGTAATGTAATCATTGAACAAAGCTGGGGTAGCCCGAAGATTACCAAGGATGGTGTAACAGTAGCAAAGGGTGTCGAATTGAAAGACAAATTCCAGAATATTGGAGCTAAGCTTGTACAAGATGTAGCTAACAACACAAATGAAGAAGCTGGTGATGGAACCACTACTGCAACTGTTTTGGCTAGAGCAATCGCTAAAGAAGGTTTCGAAACAATCAGCAAGGGTGCTAACCCAGTTGAGATTAGGAGAGGTAAAATATTAGAAACTTACAAAATTCGCCAAAAATTTTACAAAGTGACTAAAAGGTGAAAATTTCTAGGTGTTATGATGGCTGTTGACAAAGTAAAGGAAGAGCTGAAAAAACTCAGCAAACCAGTTACCACTCCTGAAGAGATCGCACAAGTAGCCACAATCTCCGCCAACGGTGATCAAGCTGTTGGTAACCTGATTTCCGATGCCATGAAGAAAGTCGGTAAAGAGGGCGTCATCACTGTCAAGGATGGCAAGACCCTTTACGACGAGCTTGAAGTAATCGAGGGAATGAAATTCGATCGTGGATACATCTCTCCATATTTCATCAACTCCAGCAAAGGCGCTAAAGTTGAATTCCAAGATGCTTTAGTCTTGTTCAGCGAAAAGAAAATCTCTACTGTTCAAAGCATTATTCCCGCTTTGGAATTAGCCAATGCTCAACGCAAACCACTCGTTATCGTTGCCGAAGATATCGATGGCGAAGCTTTGTCAACTTTGGTAGTCAACAGATTGAAGATCGGTCTTCAGGTAGCAGCCGTAAAAGCCCCTGGATTCGGTGACAATAGAAAAGCTACCCTTCAAGACATGGCCATCTCCACAGGTGGTATTGTTTTCGGTGACGATGCTAACCTTATCAAATTGGAGGATGTACAGCTGAGTGACTTGGGACAGGTAGGAGAGGTTGTCATCACCAAGGATGATACTCTCTTCCTTAAAGGAAAGGGAAAGAAAGACGATGTCGACAGACGCGCTGACCAGATTCGCGATCAAATCGAGAACACCACGTCCGACTACGAAAAGGAGAAGCTCCAAGAGCGTCTCGCTAGGTTGGCATCCGGAGTCGCTCTCTTGAGAGTCGGAGGTAGCAGCGAAGTCGAAGTAAACGAGAAGAAAGACCGCGTTCACGACGCGTTGAACGCGACTCGTGCCGCAGTCGAGGAGGGTATCGTTCCCGGAGGTAATGACTCGAACGACTTAACGTAAAATTCTATTTCACTTTTGCAAATGTTTAAACAAAATTAATTCCAGGTGGTGTTGCTCTGTTGAGATGCGCACCTTCCCTCAAGGAATTGAAACCCGCCAACGCTGACCAAGAAAAAGGTATCAAGATCGTCGCTAATGCGTTACGCATGCCCTGTCAACAAATCGCCCAGAACGCCGGTGTTGACGCCAGCCTTGTTGTCGCGAGAGTCAGCGAAGGCAAGCTCGGTTACGATGCTCTCAACGACGAATACGTTGACATGATCGAAAAAGGAATTATCGACCCCACCAAGGTCGTACGCACTGCCCTCACAGACGCCGCAGGTGTTGCGTCTCTATTGACGACCGCCGAAGCTGTTGTCGCTGAACTGCCGAAGGAAGAACCCGCTATGCCTATGGGCGGTATGGGCGGTATGGGTGGTATGGGAGGAATGGGTGGTATGGGTGGTATGATGTAAAAACGCATTTTTTAAAAAAACAAAAGACGATACCAAAAAAGACTGAAGAATTACATTTGTAATTGCAACAGTGTAACAAAATGATATGCGTTGTTAAATAGACAGCTGCCCGTAGAGCCTAAACCTCCAAATAGTGCGCGAGTCGTGAAAGTCTCCAGTCCCGGTTAGACTCAGTTTACAACCGAATACGAAGGAGAAGCATGAGCATAGTGATTAAATTTTAATTAATTTTTACTATGATTAGTAATTTGTCATGTATGTATACGTTCTCAGCGTAATTTTATTCTTCAATCAATAGTTTTTGGTTGCCAACTTTTTTTTAAAACTTTAGTTTTTGTTATTTTCTACAAGTAGGGACTCGAAAGCTTTATATTGGAGTGTTGAATCGAATTACGAAGAGGAACCCTCGGTACAAATCAGAAACAAATATTAGGTTCGACGTTACTTGTTGAAATAGAATGACCAGCGGGAATAAAGGTGTTCCATTTATGTGCATTTGATACATTTACCTCCTGTTGATGAATGAGAATGGAAGTGTAAAGATGTTGCGTGTGTTATAAATACTGCAGTGGAAATATAACAAGTTTTCTGTTACTTTAAATGTTAAGATTTATTTTTCACGTCTTAGTCTCAATAAACATGTTTAAATTATATAAAATGATCTATTAATTTCTTACAACCCTGATTACATTTTTATTAGCTTTAAATTTTGTTAGAACATTATTTTAATGGAGAAGATTATGAAAATAACATTGTTTCATTGAAATTAGAAACTGAAATAAATTACAAATTGAAGAGAATTCGGTAATTATGAAAAAATTGTACTTCATATATCTATAATTGAATATAAAAATAGTTTATCTTTCTTTTCCACTGAACTTCACCGTGATGTAATGGTTTTAAATCAATATTATGTGTTTTCAAAATGAAAATAAAATAATTAAACAAGCATTTACCGAAATATAACGTGTATACCACAATAGGAGGATACAATATCGATTGTGTATTACGAAAATGTCACTTCCAACTGCAATTACATACTCGTAATTGTGTTCGTATTGTATTTATTATAAAAAAAAAGAATATCTCAATTTACACACTTTTAAGCACCAATCTTCTCGATGTCGTCTACATCTTCCGCATCGAGATAATGTATTTTTTTATCAAAATGCTTTTCGATGTCTTGACAAATTTGCATGGCTTGTGGAGAGTCGATTAAATTAATCGCTATACCGGATTTACCGAATCTACCGGTTCGTCCGATTCTGTGTAAGTAAGTTTCGCAATCAGCCTGACGATTTTGATCCATTGGCAAATCGAAATTGACAACTATCGTTACTTGTTCTACATCGATTCCTGTAGATAAAAACACAAATTAGATAATCATTCATATTCAATCCATCAGTAAGTTTGAAATTCATGGCGAATGAAATACCTCTAGCGAGAACGTTCGTCGTTATTAAAACTTTTTCAAGACCAGCTCTAAATCTGTCTAATACAGCGATTCTTTGTTCTACTGTAAGATCTCCGGAAAGTACGGCAACCGCATGACCATCTTTCGTCATTTTTTCAGCTAACCAGTTAGCCGTTTTTCTCGTCTATCAACGATAGTAAAAAAATCGTTATTAAAATTCTCTTAGTTTGAACGAAATAAATTTTGAGATACATACATGGCAGAAAATAATCGCTTGTCCAATTGTTATAACACCATAGATATTTGTAATGGCATTATATTTGTCATTCATATCTTTACACTTAACATAGTATTGTTTAATATTATCCAAACTCTCTTCTTCTTTGAGTAGTCTCATAATCACAGGGTTGCGAACTATGACTTCAGCAAATTCTATCACAGCTGGTTCATAAGTTGCGGAGAAAAACATCATCTGACATGTTGGTGATAACATTCTGTGAATTAAAATTAAATATTAGAAATTGATGTATATAATATTTATTAATACAAAAAGGAGATGTATTACTTTTGAATACGAATACACTGATCCTGATGCCCTTGGGTGGCTATCATAACATCAGCTTCATCTAGTACAAAGACTGAAATTTTTTTTGCATCGAAAAATCTAAATTTAACCATCCAGTCGAGGACTTTACCGGGAGTGCCAATCAAAATGTGATCTGTGATTTTTTGACCTCTGCTAACTAGAAAGTATTTATTATGTTAATAATAATAAATTTTCAAAAAACAAAATAAAAAAATAATTTACTTACTTTCCTCCCCTCGAACTGCATATCTCAATTTTATTTCCGGGCAGTACATCGACATTTTGGCAGCTACTTCTCCAGTTTGAATTGCTAATTCATAAGTAGGAGATAAACACAATACTTGTGGATATTCTTTTGCAGTATCTACTCTGCTAAGCATAGCAAGTACAAAAGCTGCGGTTTTGCCAGTACCAGATTGAGATTGGGCAATCATATTTTGTGGTCTGAAATATTTTAGGATAAAATAATTTTATGAATGCGATAATATCATTTAATACTTACGGATCTGCTAATAACAAAGGTAGAGCAGCTTCTTGTATTTTAGATGGTGCATTGAAACCCATTGTATAAACTCCTTTTAATAACTCAGGTTTTCTATTGTAGTTCAAATAACATATTAGACTAGAATTATTAAAATAAAACTTAAAAATATTTAGTTACTTACAAATGAAGGGCTTCAAAACTTTTTACACTATATAAGGGTGATGTGGGATCCTTCCTCTGAATTTCAATATCTTTACTTGTTTCAACTAAACCCTTTCGAATTATTTTTTGCAATAATGATTTTTCTGCAGGTGAAATTTCTTCATTGCTATCTTCACTTTTGGCATCTGGTGTAGGAATTTGTGCAGCAGGAGCCATGCTCTGTGCTGGGTTTGAATTTGTTTTTGACTTATCCAAGTTTAAACCGGTAACCTTTATGTACGAGAAAATATTAAAATGTTAGGGTTAGAAAAAAAAGCACGATGTTTTGATTTTTTTATCTTCCGTGTGGTTAGAGGTTAAGCCGGTAACGGAGTGAAATGCGTTTTGATCCATTTACCTTAGATGCTAACTTTTCCTGCTCGTCGGCGAATTGTGCCCAATCGACGTTCGACGTAGACATGATCGCATCAATTCTAATTGTTGCAAATTATATTAAAGTTTTTCCCGCTTATTGAAATCGAAAAATAAGAATTTTCCAAATGTTTTGATCGAATCTTCTTAATTGTTATCCGTACTTGCCGATCGCGTCACCATCAATTGTTAACGATTAACGAATTTTTATACTTTTTCAATCACAACTGTGAATTAAAAAAGAAGTATTTTTTGCGATGTTTAACGTCATGCATAAACATTCATGCCGACAAATAGAATGGTACTATTGTATTGTTCGATAATTTTCGTTTCCAATTTCGTTTGATACAACTCCAAAACATGGCGTATATCGACTACACGACAATCGATAGGTCGGCCATACTATTCGCAAAGCAGCCAATCCCAAAGCATTCTATTCTAACAGGGGGTCCTCTCTTGATCGTTGATAAGGCAAATGTACCATGTCAGAACAGTAAGTCTCTTATTTGGCTTAAATTTCTTTTTTCACTGACAATTGCAAGTAAATTTTATTTCTTGTTATGTCACATTCACGTTGTGTTCAATTTTGTTTATAGAATTACGTTAAATAGTCAATAATCAGTTTTCATTTCGTGCGTAGAGAATGTAGGTTATGTATTCTCTACTTTCTCAAATGACGCAGATTAGGATACCGTTTTTGATTTTGCCTAAGCGTAACCGATACCTATTTTATCAAAGAGAGTCATTTTTTTATTCATTCTTACGCAAATCCTTTAAATATATGCCCCATTCTCTTGAATGTGGAATTTTCCAATTCTTGTACGATGGGATCAGAATTCTAAACAAATTTGATTTTTCAGTGATGATACTTTACTGGATGAAGACCTTGGAGACGAAGATTATGATTTGGGCAATGATGAGGAAGAAGCCCTTCTAGCCGATGACTATGAGGTCGATAGGGTGAGCATAATATATGTAAATTATACCTCTATTACTTGAAGTATTTTTAATTGGATTACTCTGTTGAAATGAAATTGTCTCTTGTTACGAACTTAGATTCTGAGTATGTTTAGAGAAATATGGTGAATGATGGAAAAAAAAATATGTAAAATATAATTGCGAATATAATAATGCACGTTGATCTAACTGCGATAAATGAACAAGTTCTCACACTGTATCCAATTTTCACCATGTATGTGTGTTGTACTACAAAATATTATTTTATATTCTCTCGCTGGGGTACCAGCTAATGGTCTGTAATTATCCTCTGTCAAAGGATTCAAACAAGATTCTATGAATGGAAAATTTATTCGTTATTTATATTTATACTTTTATTATATAATTTACGATACAATCAATACTCTTTGCAGTTATTGTATTTAGCGATTCTCCAAATTTTTCATCTTTAATTTAAATTTCATAGAATCAAAGTTTCGATCCTACAATAATGAAGTAGTACACAAGATTACCTTGAATAATTAACGAAGTCAGTGTACAGGATATTATTATAAAAATGTTTATAGCGTTAATCATTAATGTTTTAATGTTTCCGCATTTACATTTTTATCCATTGTATACACCCAAATGAAAAGTAATTTTTCTCATTCACGTTGTTATATATTTAGTTAGTTAACGCGCCACTCTCGCTAATTTTCCAAATTTTTCATAGAATCGTTAAGTAGAGCTTTTTTCATATTTTTTACTGAAATAAAACAACAATGTGGTGCGTCAACCAACACTTATTTCATAAAATTTCTAATAATAGGAGTTCACTGAAACAAGAAAAAAAAAATAATTGTACAAACCATGAACGCATTTCTATTGTTATAATTTGTAGAGAAATTATCATATTGTTTTTCCGATGCGACAAGTAGCAGCTTGCAATAAGCCAGTCAGTCATTCTTTAGTGCTTTTTTTTCGTCAAGCTGAACATTCGATTAGGTCTATTTTATTTTCTGTTAATACTTGAAATTACCGATATAACCGGCTTGTTTATTTTGCATAATTCCGAGGATTTAACCGAAGTGTGACATTTTTGTTGTCGCGTAGGGACTGAAATATAGCACGCTGCTACAACAACGAGAAAGCTCATTATCGTTGTGTGAAAAGTATATGTCAACGCGTATAAAAGAGAACTCAGTGAATGCAAAGAAGGGATAAATCCTACAGAATAGCGCTAAAAGACTCGAAAGACGTTTCTCATATGTCGTCCGATCGATACGATGCGCGAACAAACATACTGCGTACGTTTGCGTGCATTGCCGGTTTAGTGTAAGTTGACGGTCCCATGAAAAAATTCAGTCACTTATGGAATATCCAAATGTATAGAAATGTTAACTGAAAATGTTACTTTTGCACAAATTTTTGAAACGATACTGTATAAAGATTCCAATTTCACAAGCATCAAGTCGAAGCGTGCATCGCTTCGATACTAGAACGCTTTTGTAGAGACCCGTCGATAATCGTGCGCGATTTAATTTATAAAAAGTATATAAATGCCGAATAACGAAATAAAAATTAAATAATATCGTCCGCATATTGTACATTACGTAGATTCTCGAAATGTAGCCGTACTTGTATCATGTTGCATGTCATGTAGTTCCTAATCGAAGAAAAAGCTAAAATATCATACAAGAATTCACAAACAATAGAACCTCCATCTGAATATAGAAATTACTTAATCATAGATATATACGAATATCTTATAAAAGAATACTTATCCAAAGTCGGGTGCTGTCGAACCAATCCCCTCGATAAAATTTTATACACATAATACCACCGGCCTGTCCACCACAGAAAAAAAAATGATACAAAAAGAATTCACAATTTTTTTAAGTAAAAGAAAAAAAACAAAACAAAATTACAAATCGCAATATTCAAATATTTTCGCAATTTGATTATTATTCCTCACGAGCAGCAGAATAGCTATAAGGGAGAAGAGGAGACCGATGATGTGCTGGACTTGGGGGTAACGGATGCCCTCGACGACTTAGAGGTCGACGACGAGAACGTCGATTTTAATAGGACCGATCGCGTTAATCGTAACGACAATGATTATTATAAAGACGAGGAGTGTCGCGAGAGCGACGAAGCGACGGCGTATTACGGGGACGCTAGGCGACATCTTCAGCAGCATCAGCAGCAGCAGCAGCAACACCACGAACAGAGTCAGTTCCAGCAAGTACACAACATGGGTAATGCCGCTGGGCATGGTGATCTGCGTGAGAAGTTGCAGCAGCGTTCGTCGACCATCGCCTCGTCGCGACTCAACGCTGGCAATAACGGCCCCCTCCACGAAGACGACGAGTGCGAGGAAGCTCGAGAACGTCGCAACCGTTTTCAGTGCGAGCGAACAATAGTCTCGCCAAAAATGAATGCGGACATACCGGATAGTCTCGAGAATGTCGTCACGTCTGAGCCGACGAGGCCATTGCAGATGGGGCCTTACAGGGGCCGTGGTCGTGGTAGGCCCAGAGGGGGTCCCACCGGTGGTCATCCTCATCACCTCGCCAGAGGTGGACGTTTTTCAGCTCCTCTCGCAAATCACAATCTCAGGTATGTTTAAATCTCTTGTTTCTTTAGAAAATATGAAGTATATAACCTTTAGAGGATTCTTTAAACTGAAACAGTTTTTTAATATATTTCTTCTTTTTTAGATTCCAAAATCGTGGAGGTCCACTTTTTGACAATCCGCATGAGCCGATGATGAGACCACCACTTATGGAGAACAGGCCGCCGTTTTTGCAGGGTCCTCCGAACAACATGCAAAGCCCACCGATGTTGCCTTCGGGTATGAAACCTCCCGTGCCTCAACAGCAGCCAGTATTTTTTGGAAATCTTGGTCCACCGCAACCGCCGCCCTTTGCCGAGAATCGTTTGCCATTTCCTCAGTTTCCTCAGGGTCCTATGGGTCCCCCAGGACCACCGAGGCCGGCACGAATGGAATTCCTCGGCCCCCCTCCGGGTCAAGCACCCAATCAGCCACCTCAAATGCCATATAATTGTCCACCAAATCAACCACCATACCATCAGAATCATCCTCCCAATTTCCAGGTAATTAAAAATTTTCATCCACCCATTTTGTTTCATACCGAATTGTATTTAATCTTGAATTATCGTTATCAGCCAGGTGGCGTAATGCATGAACCACCAGGTAGACACGGACCGGGCCACCAGGGACCTCCAATGTACGGTGGTAATATTATGCACGGTAATCCTGGCGGCCCTTGCAACCCTGGGCCGTTAATGCCACACATGTCAATGCAGCAATTTCCACGTCAACCACCACCTGGCCCAATGATGCCTCCTAATCATCCCGGGCATCCGGGACATCCGCCATTCGAGAATCGGCCGCCATTTCAACAGCAACCCCCGATGTTTGAGGGACGACCGAATTTCGATCAGCGTCCAAATTATCCCGATCAACCGGGTAACCAACCATTTATCGCGAACGCTGTTCAAACGGCTCTTCAGCCGTCTTTTAATCCGCCCAACGTTACCATTCCTCAGGGACACAAAATTCTTATTAACCCGCATTTCCGAGGGAACGTTCAACCACCGACTGAAGGTAAATGCTCGAATCGAATTCTTTTATCGCGATTATTTGTTAATTCATCTGTTCGCTCTTTTCAGCTGCGAAATTAGCATGGGACAGTGCGCATAAACAAAACGAGCAGTTTCAACCACCGACATCTTATCCAAATCAAACTTCTTATGGTTCAAATCAACAGGACCCTCAGTACTCTCAAAATTACCAGCAAAATAAAAGCGATGTACGTATATAAATTGTAATGTAAAGAAAAAATTTCTAATGATTACTGATTATTATAGGATCCGTACGCTTATTTTTCTGATGTTTGGCAAGAAAATAAAACGTCAAAAGGACAAGGTAATACACCTCACAAACAATACCCCCAGGATAATTATCGGGAAAGTAATTATAACAACAGTAAATACAAATCCGACAATAGTTGGGAACAGCGTGAAAATTATCCTGATGTAAGTTTTATTTAAATTTGATTAACTAGAATTTTTATTCCGTGTGAATGACATGGTAAATATATTCTAATTTTAGGAACATCGAGGATCTCATCCTAATTATCGAGATAGAGAAGCAACCGCCAGACTGAGAGGTGGCTGCTCTCCAAAATCTCGTGGACTGTCTAACAATTACGAACAGGGTCGTGGTCAGAAACCTTCGTTAACGCATTCTAGTAAACCAATTCAAGGTAATGTGTCCCGAACGGTGAACAAAGGGATGCCCAAACGAACTCAAGAATTCGAGTCCAGAACGAAAGATGGAAGTCCTCCAAAACGGCTCAAACCATCTCCTAGGAACCTCCATGAAGTAAAAACTGTAGATTCAACTACCGAACGGTCCACAGATGAAAAAGTAATTATTTAACAATATTTCCATTTCAAAAAATAGCTTCATTTTATTAATTTAAATTGTTTTAACCAACTTTTAGGAAGATGCTGATGATAACGAAGATCCGGAAATGAGAGAATATAGGAAAAAAATGGAAGAACAGAAGAGACTGCGTGAAAAAATTCTTCGGGAAAAAGAAAATAGGAGAAAAATGGCAGCATTGAAGCAGAATGAAGATTTAACAGAAACACTCAAAGTTTCAGGTTAATATTGAGATTATTTATACACGATGATCGATCGAAAAAAGCAATCCTTTATTATATAAATATAGATAATTGTTGTTTAGTTGAAGATACTCAACAAGAGATGAAATCTATTCAAGTATCTGAGACGAAAGATACAACAGTGAATAAAGTCCGTCTTGGCGTTAACAGAGGTCGAATGCGACCGTTGAACGCGCAGACCGCAGAGGTACTATGAAATAATTTTACTCTTTGATAAATAGATCAATATTTTACATTGTTATTATGAATTTTTATTCCCTCTTTTATTTATATTTCATCTCATTGATTTGTATATTACTTCGTGCATCATTTTATATATCGCTCTGTTATTGTATTTTATTTCAATTGTGCATAAGATAATAAACCTTTTTTTTAATTACGCAATTCTTTCCTTTCCTCTAACTATCTAACTTTGGAACAATATTAATTTTCTGCATTGTATAAAATTACAACCGAACCAATTTCGCAGGGCGGAGATAAAGCACCGGCGTTAAGAATAGTGCGCACAATACCGAACGACACCGGTGTACGACGTGTGGTTATACAGAAGCCTCTGTCTGGACAGCAAGCGACTGGAACCAAGAAGCCAGGTCTAAATAACGCGCAACGTACCGTTGTTCAGAAAACGAATTCCGGACAAGAGACGTCCGTTTCGCAAAAGGTAGTATTCAGCACTCAAAACAACCAAAGGGTTGTTTTGCAGCCGGTAAAAAAAGTGGGTGCACCGGATGCGATAAAAACCAACACCGTTAAACTGGAAAATCTCGCAGCCAGTACTTCCGAGGCTCAGATTAGACGTATGTGTCAAGGGATTGGCACAATCGAGGTGACTATCTTTACCTGAAATGCACACTTGTATTGATCTTATGCACGCTACATTATTCCGCAAGTCATCATGTTTAACAAAATTTTACAAAAATTAATGAAATATCACGAGAATTTAATCTCAATTTTACAAAAAGAATAAAGTATTTTTTTTTAGCGAATTCATGTTAGCTTGTCGATAATTCATTTATTCAATAGGCGCTCTTTTAGTTGACTGCACGTTGCATGGTAGTTAAGCTTTGGTGGATGGTTAACAACGTTATAGATATGCGAACAAACTTTAATGTTATAAATGTCTCGTTTTGTAGACGATACAGATGGGTGAGGGTAGCGCAACGATCGTGTTTAAGACCCAATCGGCGGCCTTGGTGTTTCACAAAAAATACCAAAGGAAAATGCTCGACCTGTCTATGATAACCGTACGTCTCGTGCCGCAAACCGGTGCCAAACAAACACCCACACAAACCGGAAAAGTCACATAATCGGAACTCGTTATTTCCTTATATATTACTTTATCGAGATTGAATACTTGTACCAGTTTTTTTTCTTTGGGTTATTCTACACGCTATACATAATTGTTTGATGAATCAAGCTCCAGTCGATCTATTTTGTATGTTTATTATACATAGATTTTATATTAACAAATTAGAATTATGAAAAGAAACTAAGAGAAAGAGAAATAGAGTGGCGAATCGAATAACGCCAATACCTCTCTGACAGTTGTATATTATTATTGTTACAATTACTGTCTGTCTCACACGCCACTTTCGAAAGTTCGTTAGTCAACAAAGCAAAGTAATTAACTTGTAAATATTAATTATTATTGTACTATACATAAACGTAAGATAAAATGAAACGTAGTATCAAAGTCATATACTGTATTGCTGGATTAAAACCAAATACAGTACAGATCTGTAGATAAAAGTGATACAAAACGAGAGAGAGATTAAGAAGATAATTATGAAATGAAAATGAAAAAAAAAAACATTTTAATCGTGAAATACAAATTTATGCAACATAAATACGTTGTTCTTCATTGTCTTATTATATAGGAAATGGAATGAATAATCAGAAGACAGAAAATAAGAATATATTATTTATTGAGCGCAAAAAAAAATATCAAACGCAGACACACACGCGTTATTAATTTACATTTGTATCAATAGAAATCGCGAACGCGCGTATTCCACCATAGTGAAAATTTCGCAACTAGCACGGCTCGACGGTCACGCAACCGTAAATACATAAATATTATCGATACGCGATCAATATAATAGTAATAAAAAACATTAATTCCTCCTCATATTTTCATATTTACAAATGATTATACAAGGTTACGTTAAACGTGACCCAATATTCAATCATAATAATAATATTAATAATATAAAAATATATAATATATAATAGCCGTAATAAAATTAATAACATTTGTCCACAGTCGGAAACGCGAGTCATAATTTTTAACAATAATTCGCGTTGTAATACATATATATTTATATGTATAAATATATATATATTTCACAGTCATACGCGTTAGCGACCTGGAATCTTGCCTTTCGTTTTTTTTTTAAATCTTACTTTCGCACAATTCATTCTCGTACGCCATTGCGTTCCGTTCCGAAGAATCTCGTCTCTAACGAACGCTACGAGTTTATGACGTACATTATCCAGTCGACTGTTTTGGCAACACGATGGTAGATACCCGGCTGACCGGCTTGGGCGCAAGAATAGCCAGCGGAAACAATGCCGATGAGGTACCAGCGTCCTGTCTTCTCGAGCATCAGTGGACCACCACTGTCACCCTGTGATAAATAGATGTAGTATTTTATTTAATTTGTACCGTTATTTTATAATTTATTCCTTCATTTTATACTATTTTTTCAAATAAATTATTTCAAAATAAATTCGTCTATTCAATCTCTATCCTCACCTGACAGGAATCCTTGCCCCCACCGCGATAACCAGCGCACATCATTTCGTCGTAGATAACAACATTGATGCCGTTGGACCGATGCCATCTCTCGCATATCCTGTTATCTATCACCGGAACGTCCACCGCCTGCAGCGTTTTCGGCCTGAGTCTCGATCCTGAGAAAAAAAAAACAGAGCATCCCGGTTAATTTTATTCGAAAATTTATCATCCTTGAGATTCGTTTAGTGTTTTAATTTGTTATTTTTAGATATGTATCGGTAGAATCACCGGCTTGCAAAGCTCCCCAGCCGGCGGCCCAGCCATATTGACCGAGAAAGTCCTCGTTCTTGTCCGGTAGGCAGATCGGAGCTATGTGCGGCATGTAGTGAACCGGCCGATCGAGCCTAAGCACCGCTACGTCGAACCTGGAAACGAGATATCAAACGCCCGTTAGAATATATGCATGAGAGAAAACGAAATTTCGCAGGACGTCTCACGCTCTCGACTCGTTCATTTTTTTCTTTTTTTCGAATTTTCTGGCCTGTTTGCTACACGTGGATGTGGGCGGTGTCGAGACGGACTAGCGGGAATAATGATATCGCGTTTGGAATTCAATTTCGAAAAAGGAGTTCTATTTATATCTTGGTCTTGAATTCGATTCGATGAATATTTTCTAGCCACATTTACAAATTTTGTATACAAATTTACGTATAGGAATTTGAAAAGCAACCCTTTATACTATTGTAGAGGGTACATTTTTAAATCGTAACAAATCAACAATATCCATACACAATGACTTATCGTTAGTCCCAAAAACGAAATCCGGTAGCAAAGAACCGGATAGGCCTTTGTTTATACATAATTCCACAAAGAATACGAATCGGAAAACCACAATACAAAAAGAAACGACTGAAACTCGACTCGGTCGATTGTGGCATTGAACTTTGGGGTTCGAGGTGAACGAACTCGTCCAGCGTTGTGAGGCATATTTTCTCACTTGAACTTTTCCACCGTCAATCATCGTCAAACGAGACAACGAGGAAGACTCTCTCGCTCACCTATCAGCCTGTGGTGTGAATTTGAAGTACGGATGCACACGAATCTCTCTCACACCGAACGTGTAAGCCGGCAGAGATTCCGTAGCCGAGTTGACGACGTAATCTCCCAAGGTTACTTGTACTTGTCTAGCGGACGCTCTGTAAAACGAAAGGGCATTAATAGAATTCGAAAGAAGAAGAGAGCCCGTAACGGTGAAGAAATAACTCACTTGGCCACACAATGACCCGCCGTGACGACGTGGAAACGATTGACGAGCGTCCCGCCGCACCTGCTGGACCCGATTCTGATGTAAGCCTGGAAGAAAAAAATTATTTTCATTCTCGAACCGAGCGCGAATCGAGGAGAAAATACGTACCTGCCAGGGAAAACTACCAAACCCGGCGTCGTCTCCGCCGACTATTCTCCTCTGAGCCTGCTGTTTCGAAACCGGTATTCCGCAATCTGCAATTCAAACGTCACACGATATTTTTTCTCGTCCAAGAGGCGGAAATCGAAGATGAACAAAAACACAACACGGCACACCCCCAAAACAAGAGTTGTGTTAGCAAACGGCATGCGGCGTCGGATGAACCAAAAAAACCTCACCGTTCCGCGTATCGTTAGCAACGATCGTCAAGGAGCGAGTAAGAGGACAAGGTCATGCGAGAGAGAGAGAGAGAGAAAGGAAAAAATCGTGCAGAAGCGAGACGAAACAAAAACACACGAAAGAAATGCATGAAGGAAGGAAGTGAGGACTTACTATCGTCATTGGCCGTATGCTGGGCGTACGAGACGCTCGTAGACGTCGTCGAGGGTCGCTCGACGACGCTGTTGACGTCGGCTAGGTCGTCTACGTGCGTCGCGGCGGGCAACGCGCCGTTATAATCGCTATTGGACTTGGGCGTCTCTTTTCTCTTGCAGCAGGCGTACATAAACCCGCCGCAGCTCCCGTCCATAATACCGCCTGACATCCAGCACATTAGGAAAAATTCGCAGCTCCTGCCGATCTCGCACAACGCGTCATCGCCCCTCCACGCCGGTCTTTTCTCTTCGCGCGTCTCTGTGCATTCACGAAATAGCCGTTTTTCAAAATACTAGCACGAAAGAATTGGAATAATCGCTGGCTAGTTTGTTTGCTCGTTCTCATGCTAATATTTTAAAAAATGCACCGCGATACAAATGCGAAATGTGGGATTTTGGTAACAGGTGGGCCAATTACTGTAGCGGGTACTGAAAATAAAAAATTTGTCTGATTGTTTGTTTGGAAATGTAAAAATAAATTGAGAAGTATTGACCCACTCGTTACGAAAAGTTTCAATTTCACACTCGTATCGCAGTGTACTATTTTTTGTTTCTCTCTCGTTTCCTGTCTACTCCGACCTCATCGATATACAATCCGAGCTTGGATTCTCACTTTTCGTTTCTTTTCACCAACGCGGCAGACGGTGAAATCACCTCGTGACTCTTCGATTGTGAAAAAAAAAACGAGAGGGAAGAGGAGTCGCGAAGAGACACGAGTGAAAATCGAAAGTCGTTCGACGCGGAATACGCATGAGGAGCGTTTTAAAGAGATCCGCGTTACGCAATACCGGCTAATTTCGAGGTTTTAGGCGTAATCGGTTTCTGAAGAGCGATAGCGGGGGAAAGAGAGAGCGAGAGCGAGAGAGAGAGAGAGAGAAAGAGAGAGAAATAGAAAAGAAAGGAGAGGTGAGAATCGGCTTTCGCGAGAGAAAAAATCGAAACGGACTTCCTTGGTATCGAAACAGTCGATTCTGGTGGAAAGGTGGTAAGAGAGGATGACGATCGAGAATGGATTAACGAAATTATATTATGGAGAGTATCGTTGTTAACTTAGACAAGCGTCGCGTTCGCGAAATGAAAATTACATGTACCAGAGCGAGAGAAGCGGAAGTTAACTGTAGTCGTGTGAAGCGGTACCAGCTCATACCAGCATGACACGTTTCCGCGAGATTGATCGAACCATCCTCCAATACAAGCCTTCCATGTACGCGAAATTAGCTGTCCAAATTTGAATTTTGAGATTTCGAGTTATTTTTAAAAATGTTTGGTAATCATTAGTCAATTTTTTTTCAATATTGAAGCTCTGGGTTGGCTAGAGTGGCTTCCAAAAATTGCAATTTTTCGACAACTCGAAACAAAATCCTCAAAATTCAAATTGGAAGGATCAGCTTCATCTACATAAGCCTCTTTCTAGCGGTTCATACTCACCGGTCTCTAATCTCGGATAATCCTCGATAGACTGTTGCTTCCTGTGATCTGCGGAAAAAAAGAGAAGAAAAGAAAGTCAATATCGAACGGATCGAACGTTGAGGTTGGTCAACGTAGAATTGTAGGTCAAAATTAATCGAGCTATACGTATTCGGGAACAGGCGCCTCATTACGGATTCGGTTACGTAACCGGAAGATGTGTATAAGGTTAGCCCTCCACTTTTGAAAAATTAAAATTTTTTAAATTGTACTCTATTTGCGCTTCATTATACAACACCCACAAAAAATATAACTAATTGTAGGATTTACCGCGAGAAAGTTTTCCAAAATCTTGTATCCTTCAATTAGTTGCATTTTAATGAGCTATGAATAACGAGAGCAAAGCAGAAACCACAGACCAGATGATTTGAACATAAATATATATTTTTTAACTTTTTTGTGGTTATTGTATAATAGAGTACAATTTTTTAGTACAATTTTTTAAAATTTCATTTTCAAAAAAGGGAGAGTTAGTATTATAAAAATAACCGGAAGCACTTACCTCTCGTGTCGTCCTCGAAGTCTGGCAGATGATTCGTCGACTGGAAGAACTGCGGGGGCGAGGGTGGGCCCACATTGTTTGCTCCGGGGAAGAAGTCCGAGTCCCTGAAGACGAGCCTCGGGCTCCGATGACTCATAACGGGGTGCCGAGTGGGGTACTCGCTGACGGGGCTCCTCCATATCGACTTGTGCTGCCTCCAGGGCGGAAACTGAGCCGGAGCTCCGGGTAGCTGATTGCCGAAGCGAGCCAAATTGTAGGGCACCCGAGCCGCCGGATGCTCGTAGTAAACCGACGGTGACGTCACCGGGAACCGGACGAATCGGCGAGCACGCGATACCAGCGTCTCGTTTGCCCCACGACCGCTCGCGTGCGCCGCGAACAATCCAACCACCAGGACGAGCTTCCTCAATAGCATTTTCCTGCAAGAAGACGCGAATTCAGTTTGTAAATTCACACGGAGAAATTCGATCTCGCAACCGGCGATTATTTTTGGAGACCCGAACCGGTTGTGGTATTGTAACTTAGAGAAATGTACGATTTTACAAGAGTTCTCCTTCTTTTTTATCTTATCGTTTCGTTTTCACGGTTCGATGGTACCGATAAATTATCTTACGCTTCTCCGAATTCCGAAATTCGTCCTTCGGGAGAACTTTCGCAACGAGAAAAGAACGACGGAAATTGTACGGCGAGTACTCGCGACTTCCTCGTCACTCGCGATAATCGGCGGGATTCCCGCATCGGGTTGCCGCAACGCCAAGCGAAAGTACTCGGCTCGATTATTTTTCATTCGCTCGTTCCCGAAACCCTTCAAGGTCGAACGGGCGAAAAATTTCTCGCCGATCTCGCGGACTGATCAAAAATGGAAACTTCAAGGCCGAACTTGTTTGCAAACAGAGGCGAGTTCCATTCGAGTAGAATTCTTTAAATTTGAGAATTACAAATTTTTTACCATACTACCACCAAATTATTCGTTGGAAAAATATAATTTTTTCACTGTGATTAATCTGTACAATTGTCGTTTAAAATTAAATTTTTTTTAAAGTGTGTAAGACAGAATAGCCTCGCTACTCAATAGAAAGACTCGAATCGAGATTTCTCTTTATTTATCTCGAAACAATGTCCCCCGAGGCATCGAACGATTCGAAACATGACGATGCACCAGATAAGTAAAACGCAAAGATAGTTTTGACATCAATTAGACCCGTCTGGGCTGCGAAAGTCTCGCTTGTACAAAGAGAATAAACGCTCGGATTCGTATTCAACGTGAGATCTTACTGAATGTATTTGTAAATGGAATGAAAAAACAATTTCAATTCTAAATTATTTTTTTTTTTTTTTTGTACAAGACTGAACTTTTTGAGTTTGGTTCACTCTATGACACTCGCTACTCGTTTAGCGTAATTTTGAAAAACAGGAAGGAAAAAAATCGGTACCGCGTCCTTGCTCGCGTTAGTAGGTCATTGGCTGAACGAGCCGATGTACGTACGTCTGTCGTATTACTGTCCAAGTGAAAGTGCGATTATGATTGGACTGGGGGCACGCGAGCGAGGGAAACAGAAGACGCGCTCGCGACACTGTGAAGTTCACGTTCGCCGGAAGTCACCCGGCGATTGCGAGACCTCGCGAAACGCCCGTTTCGCCGATTATCGATTTCACGTTTTTCCTCCTCCTCGCTTGGCGTGGGTGCCCCAACTTGCTTTCGCAACTCCTCGCGGGAGAGAGAGACCAAGAAAAAAAAGTGAAATTCCCCGAGCCGAAATTCCGGCTGGATTTTTTCGAGCGTGAACCGTGTCGCGTTTTACGAAGGAAAAATTGAGCGCGGAAGGAAGCGCAGGAGGAGAGAGAGAAGGAGAGAGAGAGATGAATTACGAAAGAGGATCCCGAGGCGCGAGCCAGTTGACTTTCACCTTCTCCGGTACCGGTCCTCCGGCTTATCCTTCTTTTTTCTTTCTCTCTCTCTCTCCTCTCGGGTGCAAAAATTTTCCTCGAGGCGCTAGCCAGCTGTTTCGCGAAAGCATTTCATTATCGGCTCGATTATGTCTTACGCGAGAGGGGAAAACGAAGAAACGCGTTAGCGAAAAACAAACGCTCGATGAAAGTTTATACTCGAATCTCGTATAAAAAAGATATTCGCGCTTATGACAGTTTTATCGTGGTGGAAAGCGAACCGGTCCGGAGTTTTCCTCTCCCGGGCGCTTTTCCGCGGGGAGGGTCAACGCACCTCCACCGGGACTCGCTCGAGAGGGTGGCCTTGAAAAACGGCCGAACTTGACGCGGTCTAGTTCACCGATACGCTCTTTCATGAACACTTTCCATTGTGTAACGATTCTTTTCTATCCACGGCTCCGTTCGCGCCTTGCCGCTCGGTAATTACGTAGCTCCCCCTCCCCCTCCCACCCCTCTCTCGCGCAATTTTCAGCAATTTTCCTTGCCCGGTGCGTACGAAATCGCGACCGAGATTTTACCAAGAGTTTCTTCTCGCCTCGACGCGGTCGGATAAACGGTATCGGTGCGTCGGCACCTTCCTTTTCCTCGCTCGATATTTTTCTACGCTAAACGACAAAACCTTTGATATAAAACCGGAGGAGTGGGGAGGGCTATTATTTGCGCTTTCTATTCTACGACTGTTGATGTGCTTTTCCACCGTGAAGGAAAAATAACAGCGTCCGGTCGCGCGAGGGAGGGGGGAAGATGAGATTTACATAATCGTAATAAAAATGAGAAGACGTTACCGTCGGAAAATTGTCCCGCTGATCGTCGACGTAAGAAGAGAAACGTTACGCGACGCAGGATGTTCGCTCGAGTTTGGGGAGTCCGATTCGCGATTACGTAAACCCAGAGGGACGAGCACTTTCGCCGATCGGTAGGCGAATTTCTAATTAACGGCAGTACGAAAAATTCGTCGCGAATTTTCACGGCTCTAATGTGGGTCGTAACGAGCTGGCGGAGGCATTGTGTGTTTTGCGGATCGGCGCTTGCGGTTGCGAGCTCGTAAATAAACACAAACGGTCTTGCTCTCGCGGGACGAGCCATTTTCACCCGTCCAATTACGGCCTGGAGTCTAAATCGAAAACGAGATATTTTCATTCGCGATTAATTGCCTCCTTGCTCGAGTACTCACCGAGTTTTTGCGCCACGTGCAAAAATTTCACCGATTCCGCGAGTATTCTCGATTCTTGAGAATTGAGATTATCGATACGCTTCTCCTCGTCTCGACTTCTTTCTCTCCAATGACTTTTTAACCGGCGTTGATTTTTCCACGATCCACCATGTTCACCGAACGACAAACGAAATTTCCTCACTCACTTTTTCTTAGTAAACACTGCACACACACTTGGGGGGTTGTTGTGAATCCGAGGCCTCGAGGATTCAACGAATTTTAGATGGAATGTTTTTTTGCGGTGGATTCGCGGCTCTGGGGCCCTCACACCATGTCTATCCTCGGTTCACGATCGCGCCGGTGTGCGGCAACCGCGAGGTACGGGTAAAAGACCGTCGGGTGGGCTCTCACTTTCTCCCGTCGTGGAGGCAAGAGTTTCATTTCAGTCCTCACGGAGCTCGATGTCCTCCCCACCTCCTCGAGCGGCTCATCTCTCGTCTAACCCTCCCCACCCTAATTTCCCTACCGCTCTCGTCTAGCCGGTTCCTTCCGAATCGACAGGGACAAAGAACCTCGTCCTCCCATTCCATATTTTCACTTACGTAACATCTCTCTCTTTTTTTTTCATTCCCGTTCCTTCTCCTCCTCCGCATCTCGATAGCTTTCCAGGAGCAATTAGGAAGCGGTTTTTCGGTATTAGTTCGGCAACGGAACTCGGTCTGCCGAAACGACGGTGAAATTAATGAATTAAGCCAAATTGAAAATACAACGGGGAGAGGCTCGCCTGTCACGTGCCGGATCCGACAAAAAAATCGCACCGGGCTCGGCCCGGATTTCGCTTTCTTCGCGGGCTAACGCGCCGAGGAATGTTATGTAAAAATTTGTCGAGAAATTCTTTTTTTTTTACCTTTGCTTTTCACTCTGCCGATTGTTCTTGTTTCATTATATTTCCCTTCAATGGGAGTCGTGTCCTCGTATATAATTGTACGAACGTTTTCACGCCTAACGAGGTTCGTTCCAGAACGAGAGTAAATAAATATTGTCTTTTTCGTCGAATTGGATCGCTCGACGTACATGGCAGCGTAGGAACCTTGAACGTGTACGTCGTAGGGGTGAACGGTGAATGTCGCTGAGTTTTTTCAGGATCTGAAGTAGAAATCTGAAGTTGTTTCCCTGAAAAATGAATAATAAGTTGACTCCAAATGAAGTATTCAAAACTTATTAAGAATACTCAAAATATATTTTTGAATACCCAATAATACCATCAAACCTTACAAACTCTTTGTTCGAAAATCAAGCTCACTAATCAATTCACTAATCAAGCTATAAATCTCTATAACGCCATTGAAGTAGCTCTTCCGGGCCTCTAAGTGTTAATTATCGACTAATTATGCTTGTGCATTTTTATTACCTTCCTCTATAAATGAATAATTAGCTAACGAAATCTAATTTCCGTTTCCAAGTTATTATAGAGTAAACCATACGTGATATAGAACACGCTTATCTCTACATCATCTCTGATTCAAAATTTCAAGTTGGAACGGTGAGTCTTGTTGAAATTCAGTAGGCGATTGCTTATTAGTATTTCGAGCGTTTCTGCTTTCATCTGTTTAAATGTTCCTACGAAAAATATATGATTAATATCATTTAATAAATACAACTCTTTTCATGAACGATTCCAGTTCGATAATTTATTCAAGTTCAAGGAGAAGTAGACCCCGGCAGGTTTAGTTTTGATCGTATTATCTACAAAGTAATGTTCGACATCACGTGACTGTTTGAAATTGTCGGATTGGAATAACGAAATATAAAAAATTGAGAAAAAGGAACTGGGTCGAGTGATCAACGATCGGCCGATTCCACACCGATCCCAGACGGTGGAACTCGGGTTTCCGAAGTTGCCCGTCGCGAGTTAGACCATAACTTTCTCCGTTCTCGAAAGTCTTCTCGCTTTTAGTGTTTTTCCTCTCGCGCGTGGCGCGTACGATTGTGCGTTCGCGCGCCAAAACGACGATCCATCATCGATTCGTACGTATCGATCGATTTTTCGGGCCCGATAAGAATCGACTCGGCTCCTCTTCTGGAAAGAGAGAAATAAAAAAAAAAGAAAATAAAAATAAAAGTCAGCACACGTACGACGATATGTAACGCGAACGTGTGCGCACGGAGCCTTTACTTTCACGAACACGCAATCGGTATATACGCGTGATACACACACTCCCCGTTCGGCCGACCACCATTCTCCATTACTTTCTCCGCGACCTATTCAAAAGTAGGTCCCAAATGCGATTAAAAGCGCGCCTTGGAGTGAAAAATAAGAGAAAAAAAAGAAACGATGAAAAAGAAGTCGAAGAACCAACATCCCCCCCGTCGAAGTGAGGTTAATTCGCTACTGCATCCGCAGTTGTTCTTTTAACCTCTAGCATCGCGATTTTTTGTCCCTCGGGTTTTCCTTGTTCCCCGTTTCTGCGAATTTCGGCGTTACACGCGCGAACAAGAAATCGAGAGATCAGGAAAATCGATACTCTCGAATGAAATTGATCCGAGACCGGTTCTTCCCGGCTTATAGACGCTCGCATGTGCGAGCGATAATTGAAAGTGAATCGATCTCGCGTACGATTCTCCGATGAGAGAATTCGTTTTTTCCCGTCGTTTCGCGCGATGGAATTTTTGTAATAGCCGAAACGCCGTCGATCGGCGAAAGTTGGATTAAGAGAAAAAATAAGATTTGTAATGTATGTATACTCGCAATAACGCATAGATAATTTCTACGAAAAGTGAACGTAGCCGCTTTCGGTGACGATCCCGAAGCCCGAACTGCCAAAAAGGTTAGAACCGGCTGTAATCGTTATTCGCAAAAATTGAAATATTTTCATCGAAGTATTCGTATTTACGCAAATTGATGAGAAATCATCTTCAACTTTTGATCACACGTTTGAAATGCTAATACACGATTACCGGAGAAATTTTAATCAAACTTGAGAAATTTAGGTAATTTTATTGGTAATAATTTAGATAAGTTATGGAAATTAAAAGAATCATAAAAAATGCATTCGAGGGATCAAATACCTTAATGAACGTCGTTGCGAGAGGAGAAGGGCGAAAAATGACGAGACGGTTAGAAAACAAAGAAATCGGGCGAGTTTTCACCCGTTTATTTTCGTTTCCTCTGATAGGCGCGAAGACCCACCGTCCTAGATAATTGTGCGCCCGTTACGAGATGAGCCTTCAATTACGTTAACGCGAGCCTGTTTCACGCGAGAACATTTTTTCTTATTCTTCTCTCTTTTTCCATCGGGATGCGCGCGTAGCGTACTCGCCTTCGAGGCATCATCAGTTCTCGTCATTTTCATTAGCGAAAGTGAAATGAGTCGCGACGCAGGCTGATTTCTAATTCGTTGCTAAACGAGTTTTGCTCGCTCTCGTTAATGCGCGTAACAACCTTCCCCTGCAGAATCACCGGGATGGCAAATATACCGTGCACAATGGCTCACAATCGATGGAGTGGAAAATTTTTAAACTTTAAATAACAGTTATCTTATATTTCCCAAGATGGCTCGTTTCGCGGCAAAATTCAGAGAACCACGAAGATCGACAGTAGCGCTCTTGGAACGGAATTTCTTGGAACTGCATAGGGAACAAATTGCTCGGTCGGTAATAATATCAGAAAGGTAGCGATATTCGTAATTCTTCTATAACCTATAAATGATTGTTGTCATTTAGTGTTCGAATTCTACACATTTGTTGATTAAACATGGGCTACGAGAAGAAGACGATGAGACGCAGCAGGTCTCGGGAGCGAGATCGTGACCGTGACCGTGAACGCGACCGCGAACGTCGAGATCGGCGTCGATCCAGGAGTCGATCAAAGGATCGCAAGAAAGATAGGAAACGGTCGAGATCCAGAGAACGTTCGCGAGAACACGACAGACCTCATGATGTGGACAGAAATCGGGAACGAGACAGACCCCACGATATCGACAGGTCGAGAGAACGCGACAGGTCTCGCGAGAAGGATTCTGAAAAATCACGGGAGAGACGAGTCGAGGAGAAAGATAAGAAAGATGAGAAGAAGTTCAAATCAAATTCACTTACATCTGCCGAAGAAGAGAAAAAGAAACTGAAGGCAGACATGAGGCTGGAAGAAGAAGCCGAAGAAGAGAAAAACAAATCGTTAGTGAAGAAGGAGCCGCTTAGTTTAGAAGAATTGCTGGCCAAGAAGAAGGCAGAAGAAGAAATAAGATCAAAACCAAAATTCTTGACAAAAGAAGAACGTGCGGCTTTGGCTTTACAGAAGAGACAAGCAGAAGTAGACGCCATGAGGAAACAGCAAGAAGAAAACAGAAATCGTTCCACTGGAGAATCTAGTAGTAAAGAACACGAGTGGGAAGATAGGTAAGTAACAACTATCGAAATGGCATAGATTGTATGTTATCTTATCAATTATAATATAACATTTCAGACGTCGGGAGAATCAGAGAGCTAAAGAGGAAGATGTAAAAGATAAGGATAAAGAGAAAGAAGTAGAAGCCATTAAAGAGCGTTATTTAGGTTTAGTCAAAAAGAAGAGGAGAGTCAGGAGATTGAACGACAGGAAATTTGTTTTCGATTGGGACACATCCGAAGATACTTCCGTAGATTACAACAATATTTACAAAGAAAGACATCAAGTTCAATTCTTTGGCAGAGGCAATCTAGCTGGTATAGATATCAAAGCGCAAAAGAGAGATCAGAGTAAATTCTATGGAGAGCTATTGGAAAAGAGACGAACAGAGGCTGAAAAGGAACAGGAAAAAATGAGATTGAAGAAAGTTAAACGAAAAGAGGATAAACAAAAATGGGACGACCGTCACTGGTCGGAAAAAGCGTTGAACGAAATGACCGAGAGAGACTGGCGTATTTTCAGAGAAGATTATAATATTACTATTAAAGGTGGCCGAATACCCGATCCAATCAGATCGTGGAAAGAATCTGGATTCCCCAAAGAGATCCTCGACATCATTGATAAAGTCGGTTATAAAGATCTCACTCCCATTCAGAGACAGGCTATTCCAATTGGTTTACAAAATCGCGATATTATCGGTGTCGCCGAAACCGGTTCGGGAAAAACACTTGCATTTTTAATTCCCCTATTGCTCTGGATTACCAGTTTGCCTAAAATCGAAAGGTTGGAAGAAGCCGATCAAGGACCTTACAGTATAATTTTAGCTCCGACTCGGTATGTATATTCTTTTTGCAATCTAATGAATAAATTAGAGATTATGCAATGAAATTCATTTCAGCGAGTTGGCTCAACAAATCGAGGAGGAGACCAATAAATTCGGTCAACCGCTGGGTATTAGAACCGTCGTAGTCGTAGGAGGTCTATCCAGAGAGGAGCAAGGATTCAGATTACGTATGGGTTGCGAAGTAAGTACATACAATTGCACGATTACCATTTAATTCTTATTATGTAATGACGACATTTTGCAGATCGTAATCGCAACTCCAGGAAGATTGATAGATGTTCTGGAAAATCGCTATCTCGTTTTAAATCAATGTACATATATCGTACTCGATGAAGCCGATCGCATGATAGACATGGGCTTCGAGCCAGGTAAATCAGATTATCAGAGTGGCATTGTTTAATATTGATTACGCTTACTAAACTATTATTTGCAGATGTTCAGAAGATATTGGAATATATGCCTGTAACCAATTTGAAGCCCGATAACGAGGATGCCGAAAACGAGGAAAAATTATTGGCTAATTATAATACCAAAAAGAAGTACAGACAAGTAAGTTAATTTTTTAAGAGTATATTAACGATGTCATTAACATTTAAATCTATTTTAGACCGTGATGTTTACGGCAACTATGCCGCCCGCGGTCGAAAGACTGGCCCGAACTTATCTGAGACGGCCCGCCGTTGTCTATATCGGTAGCGTCGGTAAACCAACAGAGAGAACCGAACAAATCGTTCATATCATGGGCGAGGCCGACAAACGCAAGAAACTCATGGAGATACTCAGCCGGGGTGTCGAGCCACCCATTATCATTTTCGTCAATCAAAAGAAAGGCGCCGACGTACTCGCCAGAGGGTTGGAAAAACTTGGGGTAAGTTAAAAATAATATCGTTACAAAATTGATAATGTATTTAAAAAATCTTAAATTATATAAATTATCTTACACGTAAGCGACGATAGAACTCGTCAATCATTAACAGTTTGTTTAAGCAAATATTTTCGTTTTACAGTACAACGCCTGTACCCTGCACGGTGGCAAAGGCCAGGAACAGAGAGAATACGCTCTCGCGTCTCTCAAGGGCGGTAGTAAGGACATTCTCGTCGCTACGGATGTCGCTGGTCGTGGTATCGACATCAAGGACGTATCGATGGTCATCAATTATGATATGGCGAAGACGATCGAGGATTACACTCATCGTATCGGTCGTACCGGTCGTGCCGGAAAGGCCGGTCTCGCTATTTCCTTCTGTACAAAAGACGACAGCCATCTCTTCTACGACCTCAAACAGACGATTTTGTCCAGCCCTATATCCACTTGTCCACCGGAGCTACTCAATCATCCCGACGCTCAACACAAACCCGGCACGGTCGTCACGAAGAAACGCCGCGAGGAGAAAATATTCGCATAATCACAATAAACGACTCGAAAAAATCCCTTCGTCGTCGCGGAAACTGCTTCCTACCGCGCCGACGAAAAATCGCTCCTTTAGTCATAAATATTTTATTGTAAAAAAAAAAAAAACAAACAAATAACTTAGGGATTCCGCCACAGGATGAAAGATTGTCTTTTTTATAAATTAAAAATGAAAAAGAAAATCAACAGAAATTCTTTTTTCTCTAAATCACGGCTCGGGAGCGGGCGGTGGCTCGTAGTCACCGTTGACCTTACACTCCTCGTCCCAGTTAGCGGGAATCACAGGCTTGACGAGTCGAACGAACTCGTCCAGTGGACAAATTTCTTTACACCCGGGTATCGCCATGGGATACGCTTCGTGTTCCGTACTATTCTTCAAGAAGATCTAACAGAAGCATCGAACGATCAGTCAAGAATTACACTCGATGATAAAAAATAAAACTCACCTGTACGTTGTAACCGTTCTCGTCACTGTGCAACTCGAACAGAGTCATAA
This sequence comes from Goniozus legneri, assembly GCA_003055095.1. NCBI lineage: Eukaryota > Metazoa > Arthropoda > Insecta > Hymenoptera > Bethylidae > Goniozus > Goniozus legneri. The sequence goes on from NCVS01000114.1 coordinate 217,800, forward strand.
TATTGTAAACTGGCATCTGAAGGTTCCAAATGTCGAGAGCGGCCAAGAGAGCAACGATGGTGCTGTCGTGGCCGACGTACATGTACATCTTCCTGTCGACTGGCTCGAGAATGCCCTCCCGCTCGGCGAGCATGTTGTCGACGATGGACTTGACCATTGGCCCACCCCGGAGCCTCTTCATCTCGAGGTCGTAGACATTCAGACCCAAACTGAATAGCGTGTGAGGCGTGAGCGACTCCTCGAAGCCAGCTGTCCAGGACGGCAAACGCAGTCCCATAGTTTTCTAAATAAAATAAAAACAGTGAGCAAAAACCAACATTTTTTTTTTTAAGTCGGCTGACCTCCGCCGTTAGAGTTCCTTGAATCGACGCCGCGTCATCGGCGTTCTTGATTTTGGTCCCTGTGTACAGCGACAGCTCCTTGTAAAATCCTTCATAGAACTCTTGAACGGAGCTGACTTCCGGTTTTTCGTAAATCTTGTCGCGTAACATCGCGTACCTTGGGCACGTGTCCCATATAAGAAGGAGCTGCGAACGGATCGAGTTTATCAAACGATAAGTCTTGGAATATTAATTGTGTGTTTCGTTTCTAATTTTTAATTTCTACAGAGTTTCTAAATAGCTTACCGTATCTTCTTCGCGATTCTGATAATAGAGAGTGGCTGGCTGCCAGTTGAAGCCAGGCTTGAAGGTCTGATCGGGGGAGGGAGGCCAGAGGCCAGCAGCCTCCAGCATAGCGGACATCTTCGTCCTGTCGACGTCCGTGGACTGCAGCCAGAATTTGTCCGGACTGTAATGATCACCCAGGAAGTCGTTGTATCTTTCGCGTAAATAGGCTCCTTGATTGAACTGATTCAGCCTTCCCAGCTAAAAAAAAAATTGTGAATTTTTATAAACATTATATAGAAACATTTTTTTTTGTTCCGTTCAAACGAATTTTATCTACACGATTTTTTTTTTATAAAAATTGTCTAATTACGTTAGTCAGTTGTCCCCATCCGTAGGGCGCCATCGTGTCCTTCCTGTGGGGGTCCTTCGGGAAAGTGTCAGCGGGTGCTCGCTCCCCATGCCTGGTGACCTGCGTGGTGAGAAAAAAAAGAAGGATTTCACAAAACTGCGACAAAATGTCACTCTCTTTCGTAAGGCCAGACGAAACGAGGCATTCACGTGAGCGTAGTTTACACAGCGCTAATCGCCGATCGTCTTATCGATGATCTCGCGACGATACCGATACTCGCGCACGTGAAGAGAAACTCGGTCGTAAACTAAAAATCGCATCGAAACGAGAAACGGAGCTATTCAGCCTCGTAAGAGTCGCCCGATTATTTGCACTGCACGATGAATTTATCTCCGTTGTTTCACGACTCACGCGTTCGCAATAAATCGTTATCTTAGAGCTCGAAAAATAATGGAAAACACGATTTGGCCATGAGAGCTGGCGGGTGGATGAAGAGATTCGTCTTACGGCGACGACTTGGCGCAGGGTGCCCTCGTAAACGGTCTCGGTATCCAGGAGTTGGGCCTCGTCATCGTCGGGCGGGATGCTCTTGGCCAGAGGTAGCGCTGAGAAAAAACACATCCGCGAGATTAGCTTAATCGCGGAAAAGCTCGCCGCATTATCGCTGCGGCGGGAAGTCGGTGCCCTATTATAGATCTTACTTAATTGCCCCGCGTTGAAATTTTAAAATAGATTCAATTTGAGAATTACTTCCTAAGCTATTTAATTTTTTTATTCCAGTCTAAAAATTTTTCAAATATCGCATATTTGAATAATTTTCAAAGAGAACTGAATTCTGAAACGACAGTAAAAATGAAATATCGATATTGAGTCTAATTGAGAAAAATAAAAAAAATAAGCTATTGAAGCGTTACCTAACGAGGTGACTAAAATGACACTGAAGACAAAAACGGCGAGAAAAACCGAGCAGTATCTCATCGGATTCATGACGATCCTCGAATTCCAGCGGATGGATAGCGCGAGTAAACGAGCAACGGTCCTTGTTCTTCGAGCGCTGCTACCCGCGAACGCTCCGCGTCGAGTACTGTCCCGGTCCTCGCACGAGTATTTAGAATTATACGCCTCAACTTGACCCCCCCACCATCAGCAACTTAGATTACAACTATATGACGAATAAAAAAGAATTCCGCACCTCTTCCTCCGATAAAATTATTCGCCCGCGATTTTCCCGCGCGGGACGTTCCACCATCGTCACGGTGAAATAATAAACGCGGAGCTCGTACATTCACCGGGTGTAAATATTGTCGTTTGTGCGCTCCGTTTAATAAAAATAATCGACGCGATAAAAGCTTGCGAACTTTTTTCTCGTTTGATAATCGAAATTTCGGCTCGCTCGCGCTTTTCGCGGAGCTCTCGAGGGGAAGGGGGACGCCCCGAATAGATACTACCATTACAAAATAATTGCGTTACGTAAAGAAGGAATCGACGATTAGGCGGAGAGAGGAAATACCTGAAAACGGTGCACTATCGCACGCGCGCTTGAGAATTCGCAAGGACGCGCGACTATTACGCGATCGAACTCCGGAGAGAGAGAGAGAGAGAGAGAAGACGGGCGGTCTGTGTCTGTCTCGTTGATAATCGAGACCAATTTTTTTTCTCCCTCCTCTCTTTCTCTCCCCCTCGCCCGCATTTTTTTCCATTTTTCCTCCCGACGATTGAAAAATTATCGCTATCGTCTCGCTAACGTCTCGTTATTTTTGCCGCTCTTAATTGGCTCCCGCGAAATCCAATCGGAAAAAACTGTCAAATCATAGACATTTTCCTCTTTTTTTTTTCTTCTCTTCCTAACGCGAGATTGTAGGCCGGGCTCTATTTCTTTTTTTTTCGACAAACAACCGGCACGGGATGACGCGCGCGTGAGCAAGCGAAAACGGTAATGTAGTTGGGGGACGTACGAGTTTCTTAACTGACGGACAAAAAGCTCGTTCGTTCGTACGACCGGGATCGTTTTGGGCCACCTGATATTGATGAATTGAACGAGCACGCGAATTGCACGTACATAGACATAAATCCTAACGAGTACAGCGTCGAGACGCACAATTGACGCGTGATTCTCTTTTCTGCAAAGGCCCTATACTGGGTCGATCGTAAAAATAACAGCCTCGTTGGCATCTCTTTTCCGCTCGTTCGTCTTCGGCCATTCTTGCGTACCGAATGAATAGAAGCCGGACAGAAATGGAAATGTATTTACAAGCCGTTACGCATTAGCGAGATAACAGAGCGATTATATTAGTTTGGGCCAAATCCGATTCTTTTTTTATATCCGCTTGGTATGAATCAGTGTTGACCCAAAAATAAGAAAATCAAACGAATCGTATATCAGCGCCGTTTAGACGGTGTTTGACGATTCGCGTCGCGTGCCGCGAGATTAGATTGTTTCACGCGACGAGAAAAAAGAGGGAAAATTATCAATTTCGGTCGTAACACGCGCAACGACCTCGCATCCTTATCGTTTCTAATTTCCCGAGAACTCGAGATCTCGATATCCTTCTCTCGATCGTAATCGAGTGCAATTTTTCCCGTGAAGTTGACGCGGCCGAGTCGTCAATTGTTCGATCGTCTTGCCGACAATTTTTTGTTTCGCAACGGCGACAATCGGTCGAGCTCAACGGGGAGAAAAGCGATTGCTGAATAAGCTTGATAAGCACGATAATCGGCGAACGTCGTATCCGTCGAATCGACGGCAATTCACCGAGCGAAGAATCGGTTATTTACTTCCTTGTCGATCGTCGAAGATCCGGTCAGCCGTGGATCGCAGAAACGAGGCCGAGGCGGTGGTGCTCGCGAAGCCCCGTAGATCGCGACGCAAAAAGTCCAAGCCTCTGGAAAAGCCGACGAGCGTCAAGGTAAATCCTCTTTCCTTCCTCGAAGGAAGCGCTTCCTTCCTCGCGCCGAATATTCTTCCCACTAAGCGCTCGTTCTTCCTCTCAGCCCAAGAAAATGAATCACCAAACGAGCGGAGATTACCGCAGGGAGTTACAGAAGAGCGGCGCACAGCCGGGCGCTATCGCCGCGGGCAATCAAAACTCGCCAGTACTGGCACCTTCGAGCGCACAGATGCGTCCGCGATCCCTCTACACCGCCCATACGTTCCATTCTCAGCAACCCGACGAGTCTGGTTATCAGGTAAATCGATTTGGATTTAGATAACGAGACAAACGTGCCTAAAAAATAACGAGCCGTTAATAGCCGACAATGAAAAATTGAGTCGAAACGATTTAAATTAACGATACAAGCTGTTTAGTTTGAAAATGATCTGTTTTTTATATCTAACTAGAAAATATTTTCTACAAGAAAATAGACTGATCATTTTCAAAATGAATAGATCATATGAAACAGTAGTATAACAACAAATAATTATAATACTTATTATAATTGCAGCAAGAATTATAAAAATTTTAAAATACGTTTTTTTTAGAGATACAGCGAGTACTCCAAGTACTACGAGATTCCTCCGGCCGATCAATGGGGTTCGAACGGATTCGGGAACAGCGTGCCGTCCTTGTGGCGTCAGCCTCGCAATGTCAAATCGTATTACGGTGGCGAGGATACGGGCTGCGTCTACGGGGACAATTGGCGCGAGCACGAGACCGAAGGTAGCATCGGCGACGCGTACGCAACCCCGCACGGCACGATATCTCTCAGGCTGCGTAACAGGATCAGGGTCGACATGACGATCGACCGAGCCGTTCGAGTTATAAATTTCAAGGTCGCTCAAAAGTTTCTCTATCAATTCGCTCCAAATTAAAGCGCGATGTCTCTCCACAGAACAACATTGTTCTCTCGTTAAGCGGAACGGGAGCAGCGGCGGCTCTTCTTCATCCCAACGGCAGAATTTACCAGTACGGCTCACGAGTCGAGATACTCGCTCACGACTCACATGGGAACAACAAGTTCGTTGGGTTATTAGAGTTGGGAGTGACCTTCGGGATGACTTATTTTTCTGAATCGAACCAGGTACGCGAAGATGTGGTACAAGGGAGTTAGCTTCACGTCCGAGCAGTGCGCGCTGGTTTATCTGGTGGACACGGCGGGTACGAGGACGACGACGGACACGTTCTCGGACATGAGCCAGGATTTCTCCCTGAACGTTTTCTACAGCGGCTCTCGCCACGGCTCGGCGTGCCTCCAGGAGGCCAACTCGGCTCTATCGGCGGCCCAGTATTGGCTGACGGACGAAGGAGTGGAGAATTGGATCATAAACAACGTCAGGATCTCGCAAACCCCGGACGGCTTGCTGAGGTACATTAAACGGATTTTCGACAGACTTTCCGAAAACAATAATAAAACTTTTATTTCGTGCGATAACAAACGCTCTTATCTGCTAATAATAAAAATAAATAACGCTAATTTCAGGATCGCTCGGAATAGCAACAAGTATCAATTGCGCACGTCACCGAGCAACGGTACAGCCTCGCTGACGACGCCGTTCCTCCACTGCACCGCCTCCCTCGGGCAGACGTCGCACCTCTTCGTACGTCGAGGCGAGCGTCGCATGCACTACGACGGGACGAGTTTTATAGTGAGGAATGCCGGACACAGCGCCGGCTTCGACGATAACAATCAGCTTAAAGTCTATTGAATCTCTCCTTGCACGTTGATGTTCCAATTTTGTAACCCATTTTTATTTTATTTGCGCGTTAGAATCAAGATGACCTATTAAACAACGCTCTTTCAGTCAAAATTTATGTTCAAACTTTTCGCCGTCGTGGCCTCTTCCCCTGCCGAATTTGGCGAACTGTTTTCGTCCTTCAACATTTCGTCCATCTCTTCGTTCTCCGATGCCGTGTCACACTCAGATTCCGAACTGCTCATTCTGAAAGCGTCACCCACATTCGCGTAGAACTTTTTCTTCGCTCTCGTCTTGAGCTTGAAATTTTTCCTGAATAACAGAAGAATGATTGTAAGAACAAACATAATAGTGAAAAATAGATGAAATTCGATCAAACAAATATTTAATTTACCTCTTAGTGGGTATTGAAACCGGTTGAAGAGTTGGCTGTCTTGTCAAATATCTCTTGGCGAATAACTGATATCTCTCGATTTCGAATCTCTTTATTTGACCTTCGATGTTCTTTTTGAGATTTGTGTTGAACAATTGTGGTACCGATGTGCTACTTCCTTCGACGAGCATCTTGGATTTTTCTTCTTCGTAGATCATGCTCAATTGGTGTATTTTAGACATCGTAGAACCTTCTTTTGTAAAATCTTTGAGTTGAGGAAGCATAGAATATGGATTAAATAGAGAAAAATATTTTATCGCTTCGCTGGGCTTGTGCTGCAAAATAAATACAGGTTAATATTGCCTATAACATACAACATTATTAACCGTTAAACAAAACAAACCTCATATTCCAGCAGTGTAAAATGAAACGCCTCAGTCACGATCATTTTTGACAATATGTAATTGGCATCCTTATACTTATCATTTTTTATCTGATGATGCAATTCTAAGATCTCCTGCCAATTACTCATAGTTATCCTTATTTTTAAGTGGTTATTCTTAAATTTGTAATATATGGTATATAAAATATACAATGCCGCCACTTTTTTCTTCAATTCTCCTACGTAAATCATGTGTTCCTTAGCTACATGTAGAGCTTCGTTGCAAAATTGCAAAGTCTCTAACATACTTGTGCACCAGCTAAATTGGTAGAACATAAATGATTAAGTATAGAATTTATTTAATTAGTTAAAACACTAAATCAAGCCACTTACCTAAAAACAGACGAAAATTTCATTTCCTTCCAAAGATTTGTGAAATCTCGATAACCGGTACTAGGTATGTTATTGAATTTGTCCATTAAGTCTTGACAATCTACACGAAAACCATTGATAACAGCCAAATTGCAACCTCTTGCTGTCATTGTAATAGGTTTAGTTTATTGTTTAGATAGGTTAGATAAACATGTAATCAAAAATTCAACACCAAACACCGAACGGCATGAATGAACGAGTACGACTGACAGACAACAGTAATTTGAAGGTGGAATTTCCATGACGCCAACCCAGAGGGCAGCACGAAAAGTCATAGACCAATCAAGATCAATCATTGCTCTGACCCAAAACTGAAATATGAGTAAGCCAAATAAAACTAAGTTTTAATTTTTTCACCTTTTATTGCTCAAATATTTCATAAAGTATAAAGCTCCATTTTATAATTATAAAAATCTAAATAAACATTCATTGTTGGATATTTGTTACTCAAATGAATAAAATGTGAATAAAATTATGGAGTTAATCTTTTAGGGTCACGGGGGAACATAGAAACTTTGCGAATATTATCAAGACCCAAATAAAGCATAACGACACGTTCCATGCCGATTCCACCACCTGCGTGCGGTGGGCATCCGTATCTAAAGGCGTCTATGTAGGCTCTGATTTTCTCGATATCTGAAAAAAAATATTGTTAAAAAAAGAATTGACAAAGCAAAAAATAAAAAATTACCAATTCCATGATGTTTAGCACGTTCGGTGAGATATTCGGGATCGTGAATACGCTGAGCGCCAGAGATAATCTCCTCTCCTCTCATGAACATATCGTACGAGTTGGAAACTTTCTACAATGAGAAAATATTTATGAATTTTCTGTAATGCTAAAATATTTTATGCAACTTACTGGATTTTCTGGATCGGGCATAGTGTAGAACGGTCTCACAGCCAAAGGATATTTATCCAAGATGTAGAAATCGGTATCGTACTAAAAATGAAAACCATTTCATAGTTTCTCGATCACCGAATTTTTCATTGAGAAAATTACCTTAGCCTTGACCAATTTTCCCAACAACTTCTCGTCAGGAGTAGACAAGTCGTCCTCTGGACCAAGTGTAACGCCAGCCTCGGCGAGAAGTTCGATCGCCTGGTGGAATTCAAGTTTGAGTGGTGGGTCGAGGAACTTGAATGGTTCTACAGCATATTGCTGGTTAACAGCAGCGATGTCGTCAGCGTATTTTTCCTGAAGACCTCTGAATAGCTCGGTGAACATTTGACCGATGGTATCAACGACCTCATGATAATGATATTTGAAAGCCATCTCGAGATCGAGCCCGACGAATTCGGTAAGGTGACGATGAGTATTAGAATCCTCTGCTCTGAAAACAGCACCGACAGTGAAAACTTTGTCGAAATCGGCGGCAATTGCCATTTGCTTGTACAACTGCGGTGACTGAGCCAAGTAAGCATTGCCCTTGAAGTAGGACACGGTGAAAACGTTCGCACCGCCTTCGCTGGCCGCGGAGATGATCTTCGGTGTGTGAATCTCGACGAATCCCTGTAAAAACGATTTATTAAATATTCGACTTCCCATGAAGTTTTAATTTTAGTACCTTTTCAGTTAGAATATCTCTAAACAATTTGCAAACACCAGCTTCGACCCTGAAAATCGCCTGATTGGCTGGTGTTCGCAAATCGAGTATTCTGTTATCTAATCTTGTATCCTGGTTGACTTTGATATTGAGACCGTCGTCGGCGTCGGTTACCGGTCTGGAAGCATCCTCAATTTGGAGAGGCAGTTGTGGTTTTGCAGCACTGATCACATATGCAGATGTAATATGAACCTCAACATCTTTTTGTGTACATGATTCTATTCTTGTTGGCACACTTTTGACTACAGCTTCGATATCAATGATAGATTCTTTAGTAATACTGAAAAATGAAATTTTTTATAGAACTTCTGTAGTGTTTTCTTTTGAAACAATTTTTAGTAGTATACTAACTTTGATACAAATTTTACCATCTGTTTGCTGATTGTTTCACTAACAACAACTAATCCTTGGACTGTGTAGGATTGCTGTCTAATAACAATGAAACATTGTTTTCCTAAAAAAAAACATTTAATGAAATATAAATGAAATAAAATAATTGTAGATCTGAGATAATTTATACCTTTGGCTCTGCTCGTATGTAGACGACCTCTGAGCCATACTGTTTGATTTTCTAAGGACTTTTGAAGATCTTTGACATTAGTAAATTTCCGTTCTTGATGTTTTTCTTTACTCTGGATCATGGATACTTGTCCATATTTTCCAACCGATATGTCCTCCTTATCTTCTTGATCTTGTTGAGGTTGCTGAAAATATAATAATTAGTTAATCGATCATAACAGTGATTATGATGTAATATTGAATTATTCGTACCTGAGCTTTCCTTTCTGCCTTTTTTGCAGCTTTTTCAGCTTCTTTCTGTTGCTTTTTAAGAGCATTTTTAGACAGCTGCTCTCTAAAAAAGAATCAAGATAAAAAAATAACCTAAAAAATGTTTCAACAATACTAAATCACTTCAAAATCTCTAAAAAATTTTTGAAGAATGAAAATAGAAATTGTGATAAAAAAAATATACCCGGCAGGAGATGACTCCGCAGGCTTGTCTTGTGCCATTTTCAAGACTGATGCAATACGAAGTTAAAAGTTTCTATTAGGTAGGTATGGGGTGTCGGTTCCACAACAGCCGGTACCTTCTAGCCGGTTGACCAATCGCGACTCGTCGTTTGCTATTGCGGCAGATAAATTTCTGACGAAAATAGAATGACGCGAAAATGCAATTGATATGAGAATTATTTTTTCCTTTTTTTATACTTTTTATTATTCTTATCGTGTCTTTGTAGGTTAGGTACTTGACACACGTGGTTACCCACCCTTACCCGAAAATTGGAGTTCCAAATAAGGATATAATTTCTAATTTTTCATCTGAAAAAAGTAGTTTAGATGTCAAGTGAAAAACAGTTGGAAAGGTATAATTGTTACCACGGAGACCATGAAATAACTTTATTTATTAAACTTTCTTTAGTTATCAAAATTAAAAACTTTCGAGGTAGATCAAAAATAGTAAAGTATGTTTCAGGATGTCAGGAATTTCGCACTATCTTGCGCTAGCTCCAATAATCCAGAATTCTCATTTTCCATAGTTTGTCGACTCTTTTCGACATTGTCAAAGTCTGCTGGGAACTTGTGATCTGATTTCAGGGTTTTTACGGCATGCTGTGTTGTCTCGCTCCAATTCATCCAGTCTGAGTCTTCGTAACCTGAAAACAAATGGGCTCAAGGTCTACGAGCAAGGCGACCGAAATTTGGAAAAACAATGAGCTTTTTGGAATATTAGAACAATCGACCGTGTATTCGACAATTTTTGACAATTCATTCACGGAATTCGGTCCCCAAAGTAAATTGCTCTTGCAGTCAATTCGACGTAAAATATGAGTATTAATTTTGAGTTTAAAAGTTAACTAGATCAGGTTCACGAGAAAATTCTCAGCTGTTTATTGATTCTCTTCGAACTAGCCGGAGTTTTCGAAATATTTCGAGTACAATTTTTACAATTTCAACAAGTCGATTGCTGTTGGTCAAACTACAATGGAGACTTCAATATGGAATGTTTTTTGTGGTTTTTGTACAACTACAGTTATTCACTGTCATCTTCTGTTATTTGGTTTTCTGGAACACCTATATGTAGAGAAGTATATTTGAGAATGGATTTCTGATCCGTAACGAGAAAACTAACGGAAAAAATGGAGATGAAGAAAATTCTACTTAACAAAATTTTATTTCAACAGAAAGGAAACCCAAACCCCGGTCACCCTGAATTAATTGCATTATTTAACATGACACGGGATAATATGGGAAGATCATATGAAAAATCATTTAAAATCTAGTGGATATTACTGATAATTCCATTTGTTTCTATATAATAAACAACAAAATCAAGTTTCTAATGCTCCATATTGTGTTTTTACAGCACTAGACGTATAAAGATCGAATTATAAAACCCTCCCATGATGCCATTTACTTCTTACTTTTGAGCTTCTCCGACAAATCGTCGAACGATGGATCTTGAATGTTCAACATAAGACTGTTTCCGTTGAGGTACACTCTATTTTGCGAGTTGGCGATCTGAAATTTAAAGTTTTTATTAGCCGATACATTCGTGAAAACATAAAATAATACAAGATATTTGAGAACGACAAATTACCGTTCGGGAGATTTTCTGCGCAGCTCTTAATTTACGAAGTTTAAGGTAACCAGGGTTCTGGCTAACAGCTAAACCAAGGTGCACTGGAGTTAAGGAAACTATAAATTTTGATTATTGTAATATTCTGAAAAATCAAGTAAAAAAAAGGATATCATTTTTGCGGCTTCGGCTTCACCCTCAGCTTGGACAATTTTTCCTAGCCTCTCTTGTTTCGCTCGTTCGACAACAAACGCGGCTCTCTGAGCTTCTTGTTGCGCTACTTGTTTCGCTTCAACGGCGGCGGTATATTCTTTACCAAAACTGAGTTCAGTGATAGAGACATCATCAAGAATAATGTTAAAATCTCTTGCACGCTCAATCAATTCTTGTCTAACCATATTTGAGACTTGTTGTCTCTGTGTTATAAGTTGGGAGGCATTGAATTTAGCTACTACTGATTTTAATACTTCATTACAAATGCTAGGTAAGACCTGAAATTGAAATTAAAATATGAGTACAATTCCTACTATGGATTTGATTGATTAATATTATCTTCAAAGTTTGAATCTTACTTTTTCATCATAGTCAAGACCCAATTGCCTATACATTACTGGTAACCTATTTGCATCGGGACGAGAAAGGACACGGAGAGAAATGTTAACCATTTGTAAATCTTTGGAACCAGTGGGGGAAGAAATTTTTCTTGGTCTACTGCGAATGTCGTATATGATTGGGTAGTGGAACCAGGGAACACGGAAGTGGAGACCTTCAGCCATAACATCCTTTTGTACACCACCCAAACGAGAGAAGATGATGGCTCTGTGACCACCCTCAACTGTAATAGTTATAAATTTTCAATCAACAATTGGGCATAGTGATAATACCAATTAGCTTCAGTTATGATGAATTACATAATTCATTGAAATGATGAAATATAGATTTTCATTTACAGGGATTACAAACTAAACGTGATTATTACGTCATTATTTCTTGATGTAATTCTCGCTTTAATCGAAACCGGGTGGTATAAAGTTCAACCGAATAACCTATAATACCTGTGTACATAGATTTGGCCACGCCGTAAGCCGCAACACCGGCGGCAGCGATGAATTTCAATCCCGTGGGAACTCCATTTGATCCCTTGGCAAACCGCGATGCCATTTCGTTGAATTTACTCTGCGCCATCGCGTTATTTGTTGAATAAAATCTCGGTGATAATTAATACTCGTATCCTCGTTCGGCGTGGAAAAGTATCGCAATTGATGAGACGAGGATAGACGTTGATAAAAATTTTGCCCACCGGGTGGTCGTTTTATAAGATGGCAGACTCGAGACGAAAATAGAGCATGGTGATTACCGAACATGTGTCAGTGCCGTATCTATCGAGTTGATTTTTCGTAGCCTTTCATTCTTTATTCCGCGAAAATCGAATATTTTTGGATCTGTTGTTTAACAAGATATAACGTTCATTTATTTATTTTATTACGAAACGTTGATCATCTTTTACAAGCGTGGAATAGATTAATTATGGTAAGTAATAATTTATCATTATTCATTCCGGTATTTTTTAACCTCACTTATTGATCTTTGCAATTTGTTTGTCGGTGATTATGAAATTATTATAGTATTTACGTGATAGTAGTGTATTAATATGGTGAAATATCTGTGAATAACCTCGAAGTTTGTGAAATTAACAGTGACAACTTCTGTCATTCAAGATTTTTATACTAGTTCATTTTTTTCCAGAAAAATAGTCTATTGCCATAACAGCAAAAATGTTACGTCTAAACCACTTAAGAAAAGGACTCCAAAATACTAATCTGATTCATCATACAGTCAAGTCTAAATTGCATGTATCGAAGAATTTGAAACAAATTCTTGCATCAGCTCAAACACGTAACGACCACAAAAATGACAAATTCCAAAAAGATGATGTAATTCATGGATTTGTTGTTGATGAAGTGGCAAGGATAGAGGAGTTGTATATAACTGCAATCAGATTATCACATTTGGGCACTGGTGCCCAGTATATGCATCTCCTTAGAGATGATAGTAATAATGTGTTTTCGACAAACTTCCGAACCACACCCAGAGATTCTACAGGCTTACCACATATTTTAGAGCATACCACTCTTTGTGGAAGTCAAAAATATGACTGTAGAGATCCATTTTTCAAAATGCTCAGACGTTCTCTGGCGACTTTCATGAATGCTATGACTGGTCCTGATTATACACTTTACCCATTTTCAACCCAAAACAAGAAAGATTTCCGTAATCTGCAATCTGTTTATCTTGATTCTGTTTTTAGGCCAAATTTGAGGGAATTGGATTTCAGACAAGAAGGGTGGAGATTAGAACATACAGATGTCAACGATAAGAATTCTCCAATAATATTCAAAGGTGTTGTTTTCAATGAAATGAAAGGTGTATTCAACCAAAACAGCTCGATATTTGCTGAGAAATTGCTGAATACAATTTTGCCTAGTCACACATATTCTGTTATTAGTGGTGGAGATCCATTGGTTATACCCACATTGACTCATCAAGATTTGTTGAATTTCCATGCTACTTATTACCACCCTTCAAATGCTCGTTTCTACTCTTATGGAAACTTCCCATTGGAGGATCATTTGAAATTCCTCAATGAAGAGTATTTAGAGCATTCAAATCGCATTGATGTTCGTGGGTCGGAAGTACCGCCAGAAAAACGTTGGCAACAACCGAAGCGTACACACGTCACTTGTAACATCGATCCAATGATCGCAGATCAAAGTAGACAAGGCACTATTGCTATTGCACATCTCTGTAATGACATCACAGATATACAGCAATCCTTTGAACTTTATGTGTTGTCAAAGCTTCTGCTTAGTGGACCCAACACCGCTTTCTACAAATCTCTTATAGATTCCAATGTAAGCACTGGATATGGCCCAGTGACTGGCTATGATTCTCAATGTAAAGATACAATGTTCTCTGTCAGTCTTCAAGGAGTTAAACCAGAGGAATTTGCAAAGATTGAAAAAATTTATAATGAAACTGTACAAAGTGTAATAGAAAAAGGATTTGAGAAAGAACACATAGAGTCAATATTTAATAATATTGAAATGAGTATAAAACATCAAACATCTAATTTCGGTTTAGGTCTGCTGTTTAATCTCACTCCATTGTGGAATCACAATGGAAATCTCGTTGAATCGATGAGGATCAATTCAGCTGTAAGTAAGCTTAAAAATAAGATGGAACAAGACCCTCAGTACCTTCAGAAACTCGTTCAAAAATATCTGCTAGAGAATAATCATAAGCTCACGGTTACAATGACTCCAGAGGAGAATTACTCTGAGCAATTGCAAGTTAAAGAACGAGAACTGTTAGAGCAAAAATTGAACGCTCTGTCGCAAGAAGAGAAGGATCGTATCTTCGAGGATGGTCAAACTCTCCTCGCTGAACAACAAAAGCAAGAAGATGTTGCTGCTTTACCTACTCTAAAAATTTCTGATCTGAAAGAAAATGTCGATAGATACGATTTGAATGATTTACAAGTGGCTGGTGTGCCATTACAGTTGACGGTTCAACCAACTAACGGAATTTGTTATTATAGAGGTTTAATCGATACGAAAAATCTACCAACCGAGCTTAAAAAAGTATTACCAATTTTCAACAATGTTTTGGCTAAAATGGGAACGAAGAATTACGATTACAGAAGATTCGATCAAATGATACAATTAAAAACTGGTGGTTTGTCCTTCTCAAATCACGTTGCCGAACACAAAGACAGCAGCACTGAATACGATCAAGGAATACTGATCGATTCTTACTCGCTTGACCGCAATGTACCTGATATGTGGAATTTGTGGGTCGAACTTTTCAACAATGTCAAGCTCACCGACATGCAGCGATTCGAAACTCTGGTGAAAATGAGCGCAGCTAGTCTTGTCGATGGAATTGCAAGTTCAGGTCATAATTACGCAATGAGCACTGCGGCTAGTCTCGTTTCTCCAATTGCTCATTTCAAGGAAAGCCTGTCTGGTCTGCAATACGTCAAGAGGATGAAGTCTATAGCTCAAATGAAAGACCTCACACCTGTTCTCAACCAGATTCAAGAAATCTCCGAATATGTTCTAAATAAAGGCCAGATGAGGTCAGCTTTGAATATCTGTGAATCTGAAAAAGACCAGATCTTGAAGAGCGTCGAGTCTTTCTATGGCCGCATAAAATCAGAACCATCTAAAGTCAGTAAATCGAGTGTGGATGAGCCAGTAGCGCAGGGTAGTTCGATTCACCATGTTTTACCATATGCTGTTAACTACTCATCGAAAGCCATCGCAACTGTTCCATTCTTGCACCCAGACTACGCTGCTTTGAGAATTCTCTCAAAATTGATCTCCTCGATCTACCTTCACCCTGAAATTCGTGAAAAGGGTGGTGCTTATGGTGGCGGAGCAAGACTCACTGGCGAGGGAGTTTTCGCGTTCTACTCGTATCGCGATCCAAACTCAACCAAGACCTTGGACATCTTCGACGGTACTTATGATTATCTGACCAAGTGCAACCTGCAGCAAACCGATATCGATGAAGCCAAATTAGGAATTTTCCAAGCTGTTGATTCTCCTGTTTCACCAAGTGGAAGGGGAATGAGTAAATTCCTGCGTAATGTAACTTATGACGAGATACAGAAACATCGCGAGGCGTTGAAGGCTGTCACCAAGGAGGATCTCATGAGGGTAGCAGAGAGATACCTCAAGCCAGATCGTACAGATGTCAAAGTCGGTCGTTGTCTCATAGGACCGGCAAATGATGACTTAAAAAACAGGCAATCTGAAAATTGGCTAGTTTTAGATCAAGAGGAAGATGCTCGTTCACAATTACCTTAATGATTATTACCGTTTTTTTCTTTAAAATATAATTGTATATACCAATAAGTTGTTAATAAATTTTTTTTTATTACAAAAAACTAGTAATATTTATTTTTATTCAATATCCTTATAATTGTGTTAATTTTATTCGTTATCATTTCATTTTCTATACGAAGATTATTTTTTTCACCAGATAAACGTCAAAACAGAGGAAGCTTATTTTTCGGCCGCATTGGATTTTTTTAATTCAGTACAATGGTTGTTCAATCATCCGATGACAAAAATCTTGACTCGAGGCTGTTTAGAGAATATACCAAAAGAATGGCTGGAAATTTTGGAGAATTTAGAAACTTCGGATCTGAACGAATTGGTCGCAAAGAAAGAAATAAAGTCCGATTGGCCAGAATCTTTAAAAAAATTTGTTCAAAAATGTTGCATTTTAAATAAATTGCCGATGTGCAATATTTCATCGTCATTAAAATTACCAAAGAATTTCAAAATTGGACTCAATCCGAAGAAACAGCATGAGATATTGCAATTAGCAGAATTAATTAATAATCAATGCAAAGGAAAAAAAATCGATTTAATAATCGATTTCGGAGCCGGATTGGTAAGTAAAAATTCTTTGTCCTGCTAAATATAGAAATACAATTTTATGTTATTTTCAGGGTTACGTTTGTGAATTGTTGTTTGAATTGTATCGCTACAAAGTCCTTGGATTGGAAGGAAATGAAAATAACGTGCGCATAGCTCAGGAACGACAGAAGAAATGTTATCCAAATTCTAAAGACTCTGTAAAATATGTTCACTGTAAATTAACATGTGAATCCATCGACTTCATAAACTTGGTATTAGAAGAAACTTTTCCAGAAGCGAGAAACGTGTGTCTAATCGGTCTTCACGCTTGTGGAGATCTTAGTATCTACGCGTTAAAAATATTTGCAAAAGTAGAAATAGCAAAATTGCTCATCTTAATGCCTTGTTGCTATCATAAACTATCAGTATGCGAAAATCGTACTGAGGAAAAACGATATTTTCACAATTTTCCGATATCGAATTGTTTAAGGGATGCGATTGACAATACCACATTCGACGCAAATCAATTTCTACAGATTCCTTTTATGCGGCTAGCTTGTCAAGAATCCGTTGATCGGTGGATAAATATGACCGAGGATGCTCATCTTCAACATTCTTTTTGTGTTTTAACTCGTGCTGTGCTAGAGTTATATTCAGAAAGAGAGGATTTTATTATTGAAAAGAATGTTCAAAAAGGACTACGTAAATCGCAGTGTGTAGATATCGAAACTTATGTGAAAGATTCATTATTCAGGTATAATTTTATATCAAAGGATTCTGCGAAACAAACTTCTCCAGAAGAACATGCTAGGAATATATTAAATATATGGAATGAAAATAAAAATAATTTACATGTGGCAGAGATTTATAGTGGTCTGCATCTGATGTTGCAAAATGCTGCTGAATCAATGGTTTTAAACGACCGACGTTGCTGGCTGATAGAACAGGAACTCGAGACAACAATCGTATCGATCATGAATAAATCATTATCACCACGTTCATACGCTATTGTATCTCAAAAAAGATAACACTAAAATATATTAACAATAAAATAATATTATTTATACACTGTCTTAAGATACAAATATAAATAAACTATCTCCCAATCAGTCTTTTGATTTATCTGCCATACGGATGAATTTGAGAAGCTGCTTTTATATTGGTCTTAATTGTGCTAGGAGCTTTACCCATTTGATTCACTAGAAGATGAAAAATAAAGAACCATTAATATAAATTTTACAATTGAATTATTCATTGTGAATAAATAATTATGATAAAAATTACCCATTTGTCCCTGAGCTGATGATTGTTGTTGACTACCAGGCCTACCAGCCATCATGCTATTTGCCTGATTTATACCAGATTGCACCATTTGTATTGAATCAGACTGAAAAATAAAAATTTTTCATATATTTTATGAATATTTTTATATTTAGAATATGTTATTTTCCATACTTTAAGTCCCTTGCCGGTTCCTACAGCAGCCACTAATGCATGAGTATCCGCAGGGCTACTAGTTTGTGTTTGAGTAGTTCTTGATCCTGCTTCGCTTTCCCATTCTTCTCTTGTTTTATTTGCAATGTCCCATATATGATTTATAACTTTCGTATATTGTGCTACTTGTTTCTACAATAATAAAGAAAAACAATTCTCACTTACAAATTATTTTTTAACTAATATACTTGAGTTGGAAAGATTTTATGGGATAATATCTTACATTGCAGTCCTAGATGTCATTTAGAAAGCAAGTCAACAAATAAATATATAACATATTTTTAAAATTTGTGAAGATTAGAGAAATAATATACCAGTATACTCACATGAGACGTCTCGTAATTCAGATTAGCTGCTTTTGCTTCCAGCTGCATCATCTTCTGTTCAGCTTGAGGTTCCAACTTGGTTCTCAAATAATCTGGTACTAAATCATGAGCAAATGTTGAGATTCTTCCCTCTGTTAAACGTACCAAGTCCTCATCTTTTTCTGGACTAAGTTTCAGTGGAAGAATTGTTAAATTCCTGAGATTAGGAGCTTTGTCGTGGCTTAATATTTTGGACAAACTCGTTAACTAATGATAGAGATTAGAAAATTAGAACTCATTTTAAATACATAGAACGTTATTAATACTTACATGTCCTGAAATGAGTGCAAAGTTGTCTAGAA
Organism: Goniozus legneri; assembly: GCA_003055095.1. Classification (NCBI taxonomy): domain Eukaryota; kingdom Metazoa; phylum Arthropoda; class Insecta; order Hymenoptera; family Bethylidae; genus Goniozus; species Goniozus legneri. The sequence goes on from NCVS01000114.1 coordinate 236,349, forward strand.
AATTTGGCCAATTAAGAGTTTCATATTCATGCTCGAGTTTGAAGATCATTGCTGCAATGGCAGTTTTTAAATCATTCACTCGCATAATCATCGCCTCCAAGGCGGAATCCAATTGTTTCTCTTCTCGCTGCATTATTTGGTTTGTTGGACTTCGTTGTTTACGGGGGTTATGTTTTACTGATGTAAATGACGTTGCCACTAATCCAAGACCGGGCTGACCGGGTGTGATTTCAAATGCAGTCCGATGCGAAGGTAACAAGTTCATATACGCAGTGCGCATGCGCTTCATTGAAACAAAATGGCGACTATTATTAAACACCCGATATTTTTAATTCAAATTTTTGTACAAAAAATGGAGTTGTCATCGTGATAAATGCACTAATTTTTGCATTTTTTATCGTTTTTGTGCCTGCGGAGTTGAAGTTTGCTATGACATTTTTGTGAGGTAAAATTTATAGGTTAGGTTAATTTTTCGTTGAATTTAATAGTAATTAATTTTATTTAATTCATTTCAGGCACGTATCGCAATATGTTTATATGGTGATATCAAATGATCAAATGAATGATGTATCTTTCAACTTATGAATATTACTTCATTTTATTTTTAGTTATGTTGCCTGTATATCTATTTTTTAAATTATGGTCATGGTTGGGATGGGAGTTATTTGTAAATAATTAATTCAAATATTCTTAAATTAAATAATTAGTCTTTTATTATATTATGAATCATATACAATGTAAAAACAACATTGAATGTTGAACAATCTTATGTACAATATACTATTAACAAATGTGATGTAATATATAAAAAATGTATATTAAAAAAATATATGTTGAGTATATTTGGCAATAATAACTTTCAATTCAGATTTTATTTGTAATATAAAGTTCGTCTAATCCCATTTTTCCTCTATGTTTCCATATTCTGAATCGAGCAACGTCTTTTCTTGTTATCATTCCAATCACCTATTATTCAATAAGTAATGTATTAGAAATTGAAGCGCTGTGATTGTAAAACAAATATTATAGATACCTCATTTGTGTCATTCACAACTGGTAAATGTCGAAGACCCAGAGCTCTGAACAATCTGAAAGCTCTAGGTAAGGTAGCAGACTGAAAATAAAAATTTCATTTAGTGATCAATATCTAAAAAGATTCTTTTTTATAAACTTACATGCTGAAGAGTATAAGGGGATGGATTCATAAAATGCCTCAAATCCATGGTGTACGTTTTTTCCTCATCAGTTACACTGACTTGATCTATGGTAGGGAATCTAGGATACTCTTTTCTGAATAACTTTATGGTCATGTTTTTCTCCCAATATTCATTAAATATCTTATTTTGCAATAGTACGATAAGTTGAGAGCGCAGTATTAAGCCGCGGAAACGACCGTAAGAACGTATTTCAATTTCATCGCTGCTTGGCGGATCGACAACAGGAAACCCGTTGAATGAAACGCATTTCAACAATTCAACGATATGGCCCACGTTTTCTACAGTCTTTAGAGTTACAACTGGGTGACTCATGATTTCACTGGCGTAAATATTGTTCGACAGCGGCGGTGCTTCCCAAGCCAACAGGGGAACTCCTGCCATTTGTGTGAGTGTATCGTAAATTCCCTGGAAGCGAAAGATATAATAATCTTGTTTTGGAATAATCAGTCGTGAAAGAACTAAAATTACCTCGTTGAAAAAGTCACCGACCCATTTCGCCACAATGAGTACAGTAATAATTGGTAAACCAAAGGAAATTCCTTGTGTAGTCTCGATAAGAATTGCGGTCAAACTAATTGTCATCCTAACAACACCACCCAGCTGAGCAGCTGCACCTAAGAATGCGTATTTTCCTGGATCTAGTAGGTCCTGAAGAATTCATTTTTACTTTAATTTTAGTCTTTACTTCAAGACATTATGTAGAGTTAATTTTCGTACCGAGTTTGGGAACATTTTAGCCAGTGCAGATCCGATCAGTCGACCGTAAGCAGAGCCAATTAAAAGAGAGGGAATGAACAATCCACTCGACATAGAAAGCCCAAATGTTATAGCAGCGAGAAAATAATAAAGCACGACAAAAATTGCCAAAGTTATATCGTTATGAGAGCCTAGAAATAGAAAAAAGCTAAGTAATAGAAAATTAACTTTGTTCGGTTTTTGTTTTTGATTCTTACCTTTTGGATCGTGTAAGAGCGACCTTACACTACTCTCAGGTGTTTGAAACCAAAGAGCTGCGACCGCACTGTACTCTCCTTCCTGACAATACAATTGAACCGGGTATCTCGTTGGATCTTTACCATACGGTTTACAATCATCCATAAGATACATCATGAGAAATCCAATCGATGCACTGAGCGCCGCTATAACAAGAGCATCTGCTACTTTCATCCATTTTTTCTTCACATATCGTAATCGAAAAACGGTGGCTTTGTAATTTATATGATTCCACAATGCTCCCAAACCGCCACCGATCGCTCCCACAATCATAAATAACGGTATCTCATAAACGCGATACGGTATAGCTTCAAATTTTCCTAAGTTCAGTAGACCCGGATTAGAGAGATCACCAGGATGCCCGTGATAAGCACTGAGAACGATGTTTAATGTAAAAGTTGAAATCATGCTGGCAAATAAGGTCCTCCATGTCAAAGCTTGATTGAAAAAACTTGTTCCCTCTTCCAAACTGAACAGTACCCCACCTGGGAAAATGATATGTAATGGATGATGTTTCAAATCTAACATCTTCGCTAAAAATTATTACCAATTGGAGCTCCAAAAGCAGCAGCTACTCCAGCTGCTGCTCCTCCAGACACAAAATCTCTCTTTTCGTGATCTTCTCTAAAATATTGGAATATGCGTAAATCCTTTTTAAATGTGGTACTCTTCCCTTGCGATATTCCAGCAGCAACAACTGCTCCAGTATGGATCATTGGTCCTTCCTGTCAAAAAATATTTGACTTCAAGAAAATGATCAAGGAAACCAAAACAAATTTTTTTTACCTTTCCTCCAGCTAAACCACCAACTACAGTCGTAACTACACCAACAGCTTTGACAAACAGAGTTTTAATACGAACTACTCTAGGAATTTTTACACCATTTAAATAACTTTTAACTTGTGGAATTCCACTGCCAGCAGCTATAGGTTCCACATATGCTACTAAAATTGATCCTATTAACACTGGACCTAAATTGAAAGCTACCCATAATAGATATGGCAGCCATAAACATTTTTCTACTACGCACTTATCAACATCTATCGAAAATGATAGGAAATTTATAAATCACATATTCTTTTTAAAAGTAATTATGGATATAGTTTATGTAGAGAAGGATACAATTTTTTAAGCAGCCATACTTGAGATTAGATAATTCTTCTATAGAGACATCTATGAAACAAGCTATGAGCGCAGTGCATATTCCTATTAGTAAAAAAATAAACCATCTTGCTATATTTTTCTTAACAATATATTTGTAGCCTCTTTGTCTCTCTTCATCTTGCAAAAGATAATTTTCACATGGATCATAATCGAGACTCTAAAAAAGTAATAAAATTTATAAATATGGAATAATGGAGACAAAAAAAATTAATTACCTCAAAATGTGTTGATAAAAAATTTGTAGCTCCAGGTGATATTTCGTTTGAGTCTAATATCCTTCTATGTCGATTGCATACACTCTCAATAATACTGTTGCTGGTATAATTGTCATCATTGTGATAAATACTCTAAGCAAATGAAAAATAATTTGTTATTATTGTAATATATACTATTTTAGGTTAATTTAGAATTACATAATATTAATTAATATCAATTAAACAATTTGTAATAACAAGAGAGATACTTATACACTGAATTTACATAAGATAAATTTTAATCAGCTGACTTGTGTCATATCTCTCATAGAGGTTAAGATCCTCAATATGAAACAAAGAGAATCCAAATTCCTTATTTTCTAAGGACAAAACTGAGAAAAGCGTTAGGTAACTTACACGAAATCTGACGTGAATATCATCATTTGAATACGACTGAAAATTATTTCTTGGTTTTAATAGCCTCTCTCTGTCATTGTGGTCACTGCTATCAACTACATCAATAACACTGTTGATGCTAGTATTACTAACATTTATATTGACGTCTTCTGATTCCGTCATTTTTATCACAATAAAAAAAAAGTATTGAACAACTAATTACTACAAAAGCGCAGTTAATCGCAGATGCTTGGAGGCGCGGAAAACCATCTCAATGACAATGTGCGTCGAACAAATTTCGTCGAGACTATGACTAGTCCCACTCATTGATCATATCGACACACTCAACACGTGACGCGTATGCATGATTCACAGAAAGCAGCAGGTTTGGGATACGAAAAATACGGAAGTCAAGAACCGCGAAACGCATATTTGCTTATCACAGCATAATATGATAGTTGGGGTTATGAGTTCATCAAGAAAACAATACTGAGCAATTACGGATATCATTTTTCAATTACAAAAGCAATTAAAAAGTCAGCTACATTTAATTTTTATTACACATTATGTACATATCACAGAATTAAACTTCCTGGACTCTGATATTTCTTATCTCTAAATACAAAGAAAATAGTGTGTGGAGAGCTTCCAATCTCGCGTCTTCGTAAACGGGAATATCGACTAGGTTACATGCAATATCGATGCATTGAGTCAGACTGCAGTCGAGCTTCGAGAGATCTAGCTGACCCTCGACGAGGTTCTCCTCGACTTCTGGTGGCCACTGCTGCATCAGGAGGTCGACGTCAGGAACAGAACGAGTTAGTCGAACGGTGGGCGGATGTTTCGTACGGTGCAACTGATTCATGTCTTCGATCCATTTGTCAATGGATTTCTGATTTTTCTCGGCGTCATCAATTCTCTTGATAACAGCCTGGCGAGTTGCACCAGCGCTGCGACTGCGACTTCTCAATTGCAGGTGCAATACAGCCGGATCGGATTGCTCCGTCGAAGGTTCGTCGAGCACCGTCAAACCGATTTTCTCCTCCACGTCATCCGGACGTGGCACTTTAATAAAAGCGTCTATATCGCCTACCGCCGGTATATAATCAGGAATGAACGGTATGAGTTTGTAACTCAGATCGATTTTTTGCGGAGTGTATCTATAATTCATTTAACGAGTATATATTTTTTAATAAAATCAATAATTTTAACATATCATTTTGCGGCTCAATAGTTTCTAGTTTACCTCATAATATTCTGAAATAATTCTTTAATTTCCGCCGAGACAGGCAGATCTTCGAATGGCTTGGGATCGTAAAGCTCGACAGGTTTCGCGCCACTCGAGCCTTGAATGTCATCGTCATCGGTTTCCTCGCTATCAGATAAGTCGCTACCCATTGTCATTGATTTTCCGAAATTTCCATCTCCGTCTGAGAATCGATTACTAAAAAGGAAAATAAATCTCAAAAGAAATAAGATGGTTTTTTATTCTTTACCTGAAATCTTGTTTTCGGCGAGGAGAAGTCATGTCCAATTTGTTTCTGCCAATTGATTTACTGGCCGACCACTTGCCGGTGGAACGTCGATAGCTCACCGGGCTCTTGATCTCTTCAGCGTTTTGTACTTCAATACTCTCATCGAATCTATCGAATTTAGAGTTTCGAATCTCCTCTTCGTCCTCGTCACTGCTCAAACTCATGTTTTGGAAGTTTTTCGAACATGGAGAAACGCTTTGTCAGGATTAGCGTGAAATTGCAGTTTGTTGTTGTTGCCGGCATAGCAGTTGCCATAACGACGTCGGTGGATCGCGCGCAACCGGAAATTCGATGCTCGCGAGTTCTGCCAACAATAAAAAGATTTAAACTTTTTTTCTGTTTTTCACGAAAAGATATACTTATTATCTGGAACGGGAGATTACGATTAAGACGTTTTACGACTTTTCTGTGATAAAAAGGTAAACGAGGAAAAACTTGATACCGCGCCTTTATTACCATGGTTTACGGGATTGGCTTAAAAAACCGTTAATTTTCAAACCACGTCTCGAGAGAGATAACAATGTGTCAATCGGTTGGAATCAAAAACAATTAATGCTATAAATAAGTAATCAACGTCCTTTTTTCGTTGCAGAAAAAATACTTTCATAAAAAAAATTTTCATACTATATATATATTATAAAAATAGATAACGATTCCGAATGATGAATGATTCGAAGAAAATCAGTATTCATTCAGAGGTAAGAATATAATGTACATATCAAAATATCAATCCATCAGAGGAGAATATGTTCCGTAAACGTGTCCGCTTCGAGTAGTTCGTGTCAGTGATCTCGGCAAACCATTAATATTTTGACTCGTTTGAATTCCGCCATTGTTGCTAAATCGTCGTTTGATACACGGTGTTACGGTTTCTCGCCGGTTGAAATACAAACGACTCGGTATATTCGATTCTGGTGTAGGAAAAGGCGTAAATTGGGTTCTCTTGTACAGTTCGTAGGAATTCGTTGTAATGTAGCTCACGTTGCTCATTCGTGAAATACTCCGTTCACGCTCCGGTGACGTATTTGTGCAACTGAAAGAAATGGAGACGAAAATCACCGAATTTTGTGTGAATTTTTGGGAATGTTTTTAAGATTTGCTCACGCATCATTAGTACAGTAAACTGTATCTGTATTCCAGAGTTTGGCGAATAATATTTTCACGAACGAGACTGCGAGACAGTACGTCAAAAAAAGGAAGACATCGCTAGTGACACTTCTCAGGACGTTCATTCTCGTCGACCAAGACGCCGATTCCTTTGCGAACTCGTCACCCTCCATGGTTTCGTTGATGTCGAAGAATCTCCGCGATATCAATTCCTTTGTCGAAAAAATTGAAAGGTTTTTTGGTTAGAATCGGAGAGGTTATGACGAAACTCACTTTTAGGTAAACAAAAATTTTTTGCGCAATCAGTTGTATCATAAACCACACGACCTCGAATTGTTCCATCATCTCGCGTTGATTATTTTATGTACAAGAGTGCAGTGAGTTTTTTTTTCATTCCATCGAGATGTCATCTATCGCCACGTTCCGACCCACGAAAAACCGTCGACGGTCATTTGTCCGCTTATTCTCTTTGTAAAAAAATTTCTATTTTTTTTCTTTGTCATTTTCAGATGGCGTTTATTACCCAACTGGTGATTAGAGTGTAGGCTTTGTTATCGAATCAGTTTCATCTCGACGCAGTTCGATTTTATTGGAGCTTATAATGATAAGTAAATAATACCTTTTTTTCTATTTTTCTCAAAGTAGTATGTACAAGTAAAACTTGTATTTCAGCTTATTTGATGTTTCGTTTAAGAAAGAAAATTTGAATACGTTTGAATTTGCATTATTACGCTGTAACGATGATAATTATTCCTGTATTATTGATATGTTATTGTTTTTAGATCGAAAATTTCCTGCTTGATCAAAAAATTGAAGATGAAATAATGGGCTCTGGAATTTTACGACAATCGAATTTTACGACACACATTACGTGGACGTGCAGTTGGGCGCGTTATGGCAATCGAGGCAATGGCAAGAAATTCTCAGTAACGAGCGTGCGCTCGAAGGATGAGGAGGAGGAGGATTGGTGCACGCTTCGAGACATATCTAATCGCGTCAGGTGTCGCAAAGCGTGCATGCCGCATCAACGAAAAGCAACCTTCCCGCCATGACGAACGAGAAGAACGGAGCATACGTAATCCTTCTTTCAAATTAGATCTAGATTACATTCTCGCATTTAAGAGCTAATTACAATTGAGAGATTATTATTCAACAGAAGCAAAATGGCTACACGAACGAGAGCTTTCAGCTAGAAGAAGTTCAGACGGATAATAAAGACGTAGAGGAGAAGAAATGCGACAGCGAAGAGAAGCCAGTGGTAGAAAGCAACGAATGGGGCGGCGGATTGGAATTCTTGATGGCTTGTATCGCTACTTCGGTTGGTCTGGGTAACGTCTGGAGATTCCCCTTTACCGCTTACGAAAACGGAGGTGGCGCGTTTCTTATTCCGTATATTATTGTTCTTATTTTCGTTGGAAAACCGTTTTATTACTTAGAGGCTACGTTAGGTCAATTTACGAATAAATCATGCGTGAAAACGTGGTCTGCTGTACCTGCCATGAAAGGTATGATCGTTTTTATCTTCGTATTTCGTTGATTCATATTGTGTATAATTGCAGGGCTCGGTTATGCGCAAGCATTCGCAGCTTTTTGCGTCGTAACTTATTACTGTTCTCTAATGGCCTTGACTATTTATTACTTATTCGCGAGCTTTCAAACGGTACTACCGTGGTCCTACTGTCGTGACGAATGGTCAAGATTTTGCATAGATGCGTCTTCGTCAAGCAATCAGACTACTGTGAACAATAATCAAACAGTCAGCAGTGCTGCCGAATTATATTTTCGGTCAGTATCTTGCAAATTATTATTCAACTTTAGGAGGTCATTTGTCAATTAAAATTTTTCCAGACGATTGGTACTAAATGAGGTCGATTCGATCGAGAATGGAATTGGATTACCATCTTGGCAGTTGGTGCTGTGCCTTGTGATTAGTTGGGGTGCTATTTTTGGTGTTTTGTGTCGTGGCGTGTCGTCCACAGGCAAAGCTGCATATTTTTTGGCCATTTTTCCATACGTGATAATGATCGCCTTGTTGATCAGGGCAGTGACATTGCCGGGTGCGGCCCGTGGCATTCTATTTTTTATCACACCGCAATGGGATGTGCTTCTCACGGCCCAAGTTTGGTACGCTGCTATAACGCAGTGTTTTTTCTCTCTATCTGTTTGTTTCGGTCCTATACTTACATACTCCTGTTACAACAATTTCTTTCACAAAGTTGAGAGGTGAGATTTTCATCTTGAGCTGTCCATTCACAATCTGTATTTACATAAAAAATTATTTTCCAGAGATATTTTAATAGTAACTACGCTAGATACTTTTACCAGCTTGATGGCCGGATGCACGATTTTTGGAATTCTCGGAAATTTGGCTCATGAAATGGGCATCGAAGATATCAGTAAAGTAGTGCAGGGTGGTACCGGCCTTGCCTTTATTTTTTATCCAGATGCCCTATCACGATTCGATGTCCTTCCTCAGCTTTTTTCAGTCTTATTCTTTGTGATGATGTTTGTACTTGGTACCGGAAGTGCGGTCGCTCTCAGCGGTGCTGTATTCAATGTTCTACGTGATTATTTTCCGAAGACAAATAACTGGATTCTAGTCTTAATCGTGACGTTAATTGGTTTCGCAGTCAGTACAGTCTACGTTACTCCGGTAAAAATATTTTTGTACTATTTGAGAAAATTTGAGTACTAATGAAATTTTTTTCCATTCGATCAGGGCGGTCAATGGTTCATCAATTTAGTGGATTATTATGGTGGTACGTTTGTAGCAATTATAGTGGGCGTTATCGAAATGATAACAATTTTCTGGATATATGGATTGAATAACTTTTTGAATGATATGGAATTCATGTTGGGAAAACGACCTTCGATATACTGGCGCGTATGTTGGTCTCTGATTACGCCTCTGCTGATGCTAGTGATTCTCATTTACACAATTTTCACGTACAAACCGCTCGAGTACGATACGAAGCAATATCCGGATTATGCGTACGGTTAGTGATCATCAAATAAATCATAAAACTAAGTTTAATTGAGGAATACTCATTACAGGCATTGGTTGGACTCTATTAATCTTAGGAATTTTACTGATAGTGGGATGTATTTTGCAGAAGCTATTATCAAATAGACACTTGGGTTTTAAAGATGTAAGTCTTATCGTACTACTGGTATTAAAACTGGTTTATCAATCTGTCTTTTTTAGGGATTTAAAGCTGCTTTCAAGCCATCTGAAAAATGGGGACCAAAAGACGCGAAAGTACGAGAGGAATGGACAGAATTTGTACGGACAAAGAAGTTCCAAAGTCAAGGAGGTTGGAAGGAAATATATTTTAAGTAACAATCATTCGAAATTTATGTGATCCAATCCTTACGAAAACAATTTTCTCCGTCGATAGGAAATGCAATAGTTCGATACTGCATTTTAGCATAAGACTTCAGACAGGTTGTGATCTAAATCATAAATATAGATCGTACCAAGAGGAAATTATGTAAGTCGCGTGCGGATAAGACCGGAATAATTTATTCCATTCTTGCCTTTTATTATTTCAATAGAGAATATGTGGATGTCCTATAAAGTCCAAACGAGATTCAGTGTGGGTGTAAGGATTTTAGGACGTATGGGTGATTAATTTATGACGAAGAATATTCGAATGCGATACGAATGAGGTGTGTTTAATTTTATTCTTTTTAATGCGTTATGTCAATATTTTTTTTTAAAAACAAAAGAATCATTCTTATTACTTGAATGAGTACACATTCAACAGCATGTTCAAATAAAGGAATGCAAATATGTGATTTGTGGATGTTGTGTCTAGAGCAATTATTCGTAATTAGGTGCAATTAAAATTTTTTCTCATTTACCATTATCCGGCTCGTCGTGTGAATTGCGCAACGTCAACGAGCGTGAACACCGCTCGATAAATTTCATAAATACAATCGTTGCATTATTGTCGTTTGGTTGAGCGTTATTCTGCACAGTTATTAACATAATCGATGAACAAGAGGGAATTCCAGAAATGTAGTAGAGCTGTCATCGTGCTCATGATCTGTCGCTTGTTTTTTGTTGTTTGTATATTAACCATCGTTTCCGTTCATCTTGATTCTTAGGACCCCAATTCTTCGACGGTGCGAATGCGCTTTTCAACATCTATTGATACCAAAAAAATTGAATTTGAACCAAGTTAAGAAAATTAAATTTTCACCTGTAAAGGTGGAAGGTGTCGATGCTTCAATATGGCGACAACCATCCATAGAGGTATTTGAAAAATACCGAAACATAGAAGCATCGCTCCAGCAATTTGTGCATTTGTTGGGAGGGGGTTCCCAGCGTAAGTTAACGGTTCCAGCGTTGCAATTGTATAGAAGAAGATAACGATAAGAATCAACGGAGTCACTATGAGCCAACAGATTCTCCAATATATACTAGGTTTCATATCCAACATGAATTCTATATCAATTAAAAAGTTATTCAATCCTGAAAATATATAAAATTTAAAATTGGTTTTAAAATCTAATTTCAGAGTATGAAGCTTCAGAAATGTTAAGTAAAATATCAATGTAAAATGTCAGTAGAACGACTTTTCAAAATATTTTTACTCACCATAAATCCATACAATGCCGATTATTTCGAATGACGCCAGAATAAACACAACAAATGACGTTCCATAATAATCGACCAAAGTCAAAATTGATTGGCCACCCTACATAATGTGACAATGATGAATTATGAAATATAATTTGCATATGACGCAAAGTATTCGATTTTTCTGATGTAAATCGACATACCGGAGTGACATAAATTGTACTGATTAAAAATCCGACGATACACGTCGCGACAGCAATCTGCCAATGTTTGATCATCGGGATTTGTTCTTTTATGACCGCAACGATACCAGTAGTCATTCCTACAAGGCTGCCCACACCCAATACGAACATCATCACGAAAAAAAGAACAGAAAATACCTGCGAACGATAATAATAATAATAATTTTATTGAAATGATTAAAAAAACAAATTACCTGTGGTAAAACATCGAATTTTGCGATGGCGTCTGGGTAAGAAATGAAAGCCAGACCAGATCCTGATTTAACTACTTCATCGATGTTCTCAACGCCCATTTCATGAGCTAGATTTCCTAAGATTCCAAAAATTGTACATCCTGCCATCATACTTGTGAAAGTATCCAATGTCGTAATAATCATTACATCCCTGATAAGATTATAAAAAATACTTAAATATAACTGGTTCAAAAAGCATTGTATCAATTTCAAAAAAGTTCACCTGTATATATTATGTTTGAATTCGTTATGCGACGAATAAGTGATAATAGCCCCAAAACATACTGATAACGAGAAGAAGCACTGGGTGACAGCAGCATACCAAACTTTGGGATAAAGAAGTTTCGACCAGTCGGGTGTGACGAAGAATAAGATTCCATTGACCGCACCATTGAGTGTAACTGCTCGAATCATCAAACAAATCATTATCACATACGGAAAAATTGCCAGGAAGTAGGAAGCACGCCCTGCGCTTTGTATCCCACGACCAATGACAATCAATACAACCGTCCAGCTTCCAAGAAGGCACAGTGTCAATTTCCAGTTCGGGTAACCGATGCCATCTTCGATATTTGATTTTTCCTCGAGAACGACATTTCTGTGAAATAATATATTGTGAATAATTATAATATTTTGTTATAAAAATTATTCAATAAGTAATAATAATATTTTGATTTTAATTTTATTGTATTTTTTATAGGATAAATTTACGTGAAATAAAGTTCCGCGCTACTCTTCTTCCTGTTGAAGAAGACGAAGGTGACATTGCCATTTCCATTATTCGTTCCGGAATCTACACACTCGTCGGTCCATTCTTCGCGACACTTTGCCCAAGGTAGCTCCTGCGAGAACGAAGCTATCAAGTAGTACAAGGTGAGGGCCATTAGTGCGCTGTAATAAGTAGCGAGGGCGACTGTCGAGCAAACTTGGGCCCAACCCACGCCTGAAGAAAAATAATTTTATGTGTTAATATTAGATGTTATTTTTTTTTAATTACCTCTGTATTATTCACTATTCTTGTAAAACTTCAGATTTCTTACCTGCAAATCCTGGAGAGAGACGCCAAACTTTGATGGATGAGCTACTAGAGAACTGACCGATGATCATCTCGATGAAGTAGAACGGTTTACCTACTAGGATCAGCAGAATAACGTAAGGAATGAGAAAAGCACCGCCGCCATTCTCGTAAGCTGTAAAGGGAAATCGCCAGATATTGCCGAATCCTATGGAGAGAGCGATGCATGACATCAAAAACTCGACGCTGTTATTCCATGTTGCCCTGGCCGGCTCTGCATCTTTGGTAACATGATTTTCGATTTCGCTCAATCCACTCGACGTCTTCGTATCTTCCTCGTAGGCCTCATTATTATACCCGTTCTAAAATATTTCCTCATTAGAATATTCTTCCTTTGAAAAACGAAATACTCGCGCGCCATAAAGTAGGCTAAGATCAAGTCTCGCTGACGATAAGCTCGATGCGCTTAATTTTTACAGCCTTGACAGAGAATTCGATGTCAAACAGAATGATTTTTCGAAAAACAAAATGTCGATAAGGAGAGAAAAATTTTTTCAATTTGATTGAGTTTATAACTTACCTCGTTGTAAGGCATACCGAATCGAGTTTCGGTATTTCCGATTATAATCAATTTAATCGATGGGTAATTCGAATTATTTCTCGTATAGCGATGTTCGAATTCGAGAAAAAATTGAATAGCACTATATAGATGTCAATTTTCGACTTATGGCGTAGCGCTGTTGCACTTCGATTGAGCGCTGATAAACGTTGGCGGATTCATACGAAATTGCGATAAGGAAAGTCATAGGAAGGTGAGGAATGATATCTCATTCAGCTAGATTGACACAACTTTGAATCTTCAGCGCGAGATTCGATCATGGACGACGATCACTATTATCAACAAAGTTACTCCCGACATCCACCAGATTCAGTATCATCGCATGATAGTTATGATTCGTATTACGGTTATGGACACTATGGATCGCAAGGATCAAGCAGTGGGGTTAGTTGTAATTCATAACATTTTTTTCATTATAATACTTTTCATGTCTTTTTCAGACTCCATTAACCCTATCTTCTAAATGTCCAAGTTTTGACATATTAAATTTAGAGAGGAAAATTTTGTAAGTGAGAATTTCTTATGTGTTGTAGTAGATTTAGGGTTATAAATAGTTTTATTTCAGAGACCCAAAATCTGTTTGGGACTCTGAAGCAACTGAGGAGACCTCTCCACATATTTGCTACGTGAAGCATCACTTTGGTTTACCTCTTATAAAAGCTTTGGCTGAAATAGTTAGCAAGAAACCGACCGACCCTATTGAGTATCTCGGTCATTGGTTATTACATTACCAGGTAAATTTTTTATATGTAATATTCATGTAGTTATTTATTTTTTAATTAAATACTTTTGTAGTTACATCAACAAAGGAATGGCGTTAAGCCGGATTACGGTTCTTTTAAAATCGGAATGGGAAAAATGGTAAGTTGCGAATTATGGTTTTCGTCGTTTAAATTTTATATTATAGTTTAATTTTTAATTATTTTCATAGAAATTTGAAGAACAACTTGCTCCTGAAAAGGATGAGGAAAAATCTGTCAACGTTTCGGATTTCGAAAGTCATGAGTATGTTTCGAGTGACGTCGAAGAATATTGTGATACGTGGAAAATTGAAAATTACTGTTTTTAATCGTTTTTATTGAAGCTCATTATTGCAACTATTTTATTTCACTAAATAACACCTTATTTCGCTAAAAAAACACTTGGTTAACGATAGATCTAAATTTTTCGAAGTGAAAAATAAATATATCCTCGTCAAAATGCTTAAGCATTTTTGTAAAATAAATGCATCGTCTAAATTCCAGTACGACGTGAATCAGTTCTGTACGAAAAAATTTACAAATCTCATAAATTTTCTTATTTCTTAATAAAAAAATAAAAACAATATTAACATAATACTGGGAAAATTTCAAGTTGTAATGTAAAGAGATAAACAGTTTGAAACTAGAATGATTGAACTACGATCTAAGCAGGTACGTGCTCATTAAAAAAATGCTGCAATTGGCAAGGCGGCGAATAGTAGATAACCTCAATATCACACAAGTCTGTTTTCTAAACCGAGCACTACATAAACAAATTCCTTGACTCTGCCGCACTCTCGAGTTTCGCGCTTCTTTCTCTGAGCCTCCTTGAACTCTCTCCAGTTGGAGAGCTCGCGTGCGTTTTTTGGGCCCCAATCCTCGGTTGGCTTGAAAGCACTTTTTATTCTCTGTATAGATATTAGAAATTGAAATTAATAATTTCTACTTTTTCCACAGATAAATACGGTGAATAACTGAAATTACCTCCCACGGCCTGAGATCGCTTTTAGAAAGCATTGTATAAAGCATCCAAAATGGAATCTGTAGGAGTCCAAAAGCCAGAAGACACCAGCCAGCGGTATACGCATTTTGTGGGTACAGTACACCGCTGTATGTGAGAGGTGTGAGTGTGATCACTGTATATATAAGAATCGTGGCCAGGAGCAGTGGCGTCACGACTCCCCAACAGAGTCTCCAGTACACGGAAGGCCTTCTCTTTAGCATGTATTCGATGTCGTCAAGGAAGTTCTCCAAACCGTAAATCCAGAATACACCGGTCATTTCTAGAACCGCTAGTACGAACACGATGAATGACGCACCGAAGAAATCAACGAGTCCAAGTATGAATTGTCCGCCCTTGCAAAGAAAATTATAACCGACTCATTATGTACATTCTTTGAATACGAAATTACAAGAAAAGCTTTTATGCTTTCAACTCTATATAAAGTCGATTGCTAACTTTTCTGCGTGAATGAACAAAAAAATTATGACTCACCGGAGTGCAATAAATCGTGCCCAAGCAGAATCCACTGAGAGATACCCCAAGGACCACGTGCCAGTGTTTCCACGATGGAAATTGATCGGTGATTATCGCTATTATGCCGCCAGCGAGCGCTACTGCGCTTCCAATACCGAGAACGAAGAGCATGAGGAAAAATAGAACCGAGAACAGCTGAAAAATTAAGATGCTTAATGAACTTTCCTGCGGAAATAGTGTTTTTTTTTAATATCGTTGATGTGTGATCTTGTTGAGGCAACGCATGATCCAGTTACGTAAAACTCGATCGCCTTGAATCGATCACGCCATATTTTCATTTACGCTACCACTTCGGTAGTTAACGAGCCGAGATATCGAGACGCGTGAAAAGGAAACTCACCTGAGGCAATACCGTGAACTTGGCGATGGCGTCTGGGTACGAGACGAACGCGAGGCCGGTACCACCCCTAACGACTTTGCTTATATCTTCGGTGCCCAATTCATGAGCCAAGTTACCCAATATACCGAATATCGTACATCCAGCCATGAAACTCGTGAAAGTATCCAAGGTAGTTACCACAATTACATCTCTGAAGAGAAAAATTTGTCAAAAATTTTTATTCAATTTTTTTTTTCATTTTCTTTGTTAGTTACCTGTATATATTGTGCCTGAAATTATTGTAAGACGAGAACATAACGACTCCTCCAAAACAAACTGACAATGAGAAGAAGCACTGAGTGACCGCAGCGTACCAAACTTGAGGCTCGAAAAGTTTGTTCCAGTCTGGTTTGATGAAATAGAGTATTCCATTAGCTGCTCCTTCTAAAGTTGCGGAGCGTATCAAGAGAGCGATCATGATGATGTACGGAAAGATCGCGAGAAAGTAGGCAGCTTTGCCACTGCTCTGAACTCCTTTCGCGAGAACGCCGAAAATGCACAGCCAGGATAAAAATAGGTAACCGGTTAATTTCAAATCTGGCATACCAACACCGTCATCGATATTTGGTTTCTCTTTCAATACAGTCCTCCTAAATTTTAAATGTTGAATTTAGAAAATTAAATTCGTAGCTGCTTTTCTAAAGAAATTATTGAATTAGTAACTAACGTAAAGTGTAACTCGGCAGAACTGCGCATCTCGGTGATGTTCATACCGATAGATGCAGACGAGTTGGCGGATTTTAGAGAGTCAACGCAAGTTGGGCCCCATTCGGGAAGGCACGTGGACCACGGTAATTGCGCCTGAAAACTGTCGACCAGGTACAGCAACGTGACGGACATCAGGGAACAATAATAAGTACCAACCGCGCACGATGAGAACATCTGCGCCCATCCGACACCGCGGAAACCAGGAACAGCCGACCAAACTTTTACGGATGATCTGCAAAAATTGTTTTCGGTGAGACAAGATTTTTCATCTATACCTATGTTGATCGTATGCATTCTCACCTGCTGGCGAATTGACCTAAAATCATCTCTAGATAGTAAAAGGGTTTCCCAACTAAGAAGAGGACAATGATGTAGGGGATCAGGAAAGCTCCACCGCCATTTTCATAAGCTGTGAATGGGAATCTCCAAACGTTGCCAAGACCTATCGACATGGCAATGCACGACATCAGGAATTCGATGCTATTTCCCCAGGTGGGTCTCTCGCTTGGCTCATCTTCTATTGTCTGTATGAAAATTATTTGGATTGGTATAAATTATTGATCATTATTTTGATGTGATGAATTACTATGTGTCATCGACGTACCATCTCTTCGGGTACTGATAACGAAACCGGAAGTTTCTTCTCATCCGGTATTTTATAATCGAAACTGAAAATTCCATTGTCCTGAAACATTGATATGAATTTTAGGCGAATCAAATACAACAGGAGGTAATATTTCTTTTTTACCTTCTCGATGACGCCATTGAATCCAAAATTTGTGTCCTGGTTGTTGTCGCCGATGAACGCCGGATTGTGTCTTCCCCGCTGCTGCTGCAACACGAGTGGATAATTACGACGTAAATTGCGGTCCCTGTTCCGCGAAACACAACGCGACCGCTTAATTTCGTGATGACGCAAAGCGTTCACTTTTCGATTCCGATACGGATATCGAGATAGACGTATTCTCCCAACACGTGACTTATTCGTGTTTTTGCGCGTCTGACACTCAAGGATGAGGCGACGGAAAGAAATCATAAATTTTCATCAAAAATCGCGATTAGTGTTCTGCGGTTAGTTTGAGATGCTGTGCATCGGACCTGGTTGATTTTGTTTTGTAATATTTATAATAATATAGAAATAACTTAGGTAGACGTTGGATGAAAAAATTATTTTACGTCGATTCGAAAAATTTGAACTAGGACAAGAACATGGAAACGAGGTGAAAGAGGCTTCAATCGTTATTAATATTTCTGTCTCGCTATGCGACTAATTTTTTTTCCTTCAATCGGCCGTCGACTGTAGGATAATGTTGCAATTAACGTAGCCTTGTAATTTGTGCGTTAGCCAGCCGTTTGTCGGCAAGCATTCTTTTATTATTCTCTCTTTCCCTTACGATACGACACGCGAGATACACCGAAACGTAAATAAAAATTTATCGCACGTCTCGTTTCCTACGTACTTTTTCGTAATTCCCTTCCCAGACGTCGCGTTATCGACAACAATTAGTCCGCCCGTCAATGACGCGACGCGCATTAATCAAGTTGGGTGGCATTATTTATTCTCGGTAGGATCTCGATTAATCGCGCGAGACGCGCTCACGCCGAAATTTCGCGCGTTACTCGCACACACGCGTGAAAGGTCTCGAGAGTCTCGGGTATCGCTCGGATTAGCGTAACGCGGGACATTCTCTTTCGGTCCGTTACTGCTCACCCGCTTTGTTTTTATCGCGCGATACGAAAAGAAATTCGGCTTTATCCGCCGGCTAAAGTTTCCGATTTCTTCGCTCTTCTCGGGAATCGCGCGTTTCGAAACGGCTACGTTTGTACTTGCGCAACTCGTCTATTACAATCACCTACGTTAACCACTCGTTTCTCTCTCTCTCTTTCTCTCTCTTGCTCTCCAACGCCGCACGAGATGCATAATGACTGGAAGTTTTTTTTCTCTTACAGGTGAAAATCTTATTTTCTGCCCCCGTTGGAATTGCACAGAGCAAAAACCGATTCCGGATCCAAATGTACGTTTGACCGTGACGATGTGGCGGTCGAAGAATGGCGAAAGTGACGGAGGGAGACAGCAACGAGTCGTGCTGAGGTATGTACGACGCGAAAAATAATCGACGAAATGAGACCGATTTTGTCCTAACATACCGCTATCTGTATCGAGCTGACATTTTAATTTAAAATTTCGTTACATCGATATTAAAAACACGTACGAGTCGACGTAACAAATTCTATGTAATTACCTACTTCGTGAGAAAATTGAAGTTGTTACGTATATATATTGTGCTGAATATTAATAAAAAACTGTTTACAGATGTATTAGAACAGAAGTTATCGTTTGTTCTCCCGAAGATGAAAAATTATCGTCGATGGTCCTAATCACTCACCTGCCGCTTGTCCATTATCGATATCGAGTGAGCGCGTGGCCCGAGCGCGGGATTTTTTAAACCAATGAGGACGTTGATCGATTGATTAAATCCGGTGATGAACCGGTCGACGAGATTGCGAGACAGCCGTATGTCATTTATGACGACGTATCGAAAACTCGGTGCACACACAGGCTCGTTACTCGTAGCCACACGGCTTCACCTGCGAGCTCTCGACGACTACTGACATGCGTGTCGTACACGCGCCTTCGAAAAAACACAACCGGGCTGCTGCGAGGAGAACGTGCAGGTGAATCATGAAAGTGGTAGTAGGGATGCGATTGATCCCGCTTTTTCTTATTTTTTATCGGATCGCCTCTTTTTTTACCAACCGCTCTCACGTTGACGTACGAAAAATCGAACCTCTCGTAGGAAATCGAAGAAAAAAAGGACCTCGCAGAAAGCGCAAATGAGTCGAAAAAGAAATTCTTTCCTAGCATTCAGTTTCGTCACTTCGTATTAGAAATTCGAGATCGGGTGTTTTTGTGTGTTCAGGAAGAAATTGGAATTTTTTTTCATCCTTTCGTTAAATTAGTGGAGCGAACGGTACTGTACGTACGGAGTATAAATTGGATTTTTTTTATGCTCTTTGGATGTACCTTCAACTGCACACGCAATCATTATTAGACTAGATATCTCTCTCCCTCTCTCTCCATATCTGAAACGTAGTGATGTATTACCATAATATACATAATATTTTGTGACATTTATTACAAAGAATTGGGTATGAATTTTTCTCCGAATTTTTTCACAAATTTTTTAAAGATAAATATACGATTTTTATTATGATAAATATCGCAATGTTTTTTCATTTGCAAATCGTGCATTAAAAAAATTTAATGTGTACGAGAGAGGGGGAATGAGGGTACCTTGCAAAGAGGACAGACAATAGCGTATGCCAAGCACGTTAACTGAGAGTACGGTATCCTACCGATGTTTATTTTACTCGAATGAAGCTGTACGAATTAACGTAGAGTGAATTTAACGAGCTCGATGAATTATCCAACGAGTTTAACAGATTTGGTTGGTAAATTTAAGATAACGCAACTCGATGCGTTATATCACGAAGCCTCGTCTTTTACTGCGCGAGTGACCTTCGAAAAAATGTTAAAGGGACGAGAGCGAATATTGCAAAGGTGAAAGTGTTGCTATGTTTATGTAAATCCAGTTTAAGCCGACGTTAACTAGTTAGATCCAATTGGCGTATAGGTTCGTGTCTCTACTTGAAAAATCTACTTCATCACGTCTTTTTTCTCATTGATTATCTACGGGAATGTTTTATATTGGATTTGACGAGGAAGAACTGGTCATGACAAGAGTGTACATACTCATTCCTTAATTTCATCACGATTATCTTATTGGGTCATTATATTTTTCTATATCTAAGAATGTGAGGGCTTAATATTTTCAATAGGTAGATTATAAGAATTTTGTTATACTGCCCAGTACAATATACTCGTGCTATATTGTCGCACAGGTGTAAAATGTTCCGATGATCACGCAATTGGACACGTTGGTCGTCGCGGTTAATAAACCCCTTTGTATGTTTAATTGTTGCTTTGTAAATTGAATTTGCTTTTCATTCTACTAGAATTGACGCGCACTCGTATGAAACGACGTATTCAATAAATATATTACTTCGTATGCACAAAGAAGCACACATACATAAATTTTCGGCTCAACTAGGTTTTGAAATTGCTTGAAAGCAATTCATAATGAACAGCGGAGTTAACGTCAGTTTTATGAGAAATGAGTGGTATTGAACATGCATCTAATGAGAAACAGAATACTTTAAAAATAGAATGTGTGCAATTCTCTTGCAAAGTATCAGTTATCACACATGAACCAAACCTCGTGTTTCCGGTACGGTTATGTTCATTTATAATGATGTGATTACCACGTTTGGAAATTCTTATTTTGAAAAAGCATGAAAAGTGACCAATTGGCTTATATATTATTGGATTTGTCATTATGGATTTACAGTCGTTGCTGTTGACAGGTTGTCGACATATTTATGTACGCACTTTAAATAAAAATTTGAAGTTGCTGCATTTGAGGTTATGTTTTGGTAAACCGTGTATAAATGCAAAATTAAATTACTCTACTAAAAGTAAAACGAAACATATTTACAATTCAAACATCGATACAAGAGTGATAGGATTAGAAGATAAATTGTTATATTCAGATTATATAGAGAATAACCGTCTCAGATTAGGATATAAGAGAAATGCTGTGATACGTTCTATGATAAAACAAAATGAACTGAAATCAAAAGTGCAAGATCTTGTTACTAAACCAACTTACAGTGTTTTATTAAATGAATATCAGAATTCTAATAGTACTGAAAATAATATAGAAGAAACTGTTACCACAGATAATTATAACATAAACTCTATTCATATGCCATATGCAAATATAGATAAATATAAAAAAATTGATGTGGATCCTAATAGCAATGATTTAAATTTCGAGGGATCTATTCCTCTGAATAGTCAATATAAATCGTTATATGAAAAATATTTAGAACTAAAATCTAAGGATTCAAAATTAGACTTTGACAATTTTATATCCAATTGTTCTAAATCTGGTATTTCATTTCGAGATGGAAAAATATGTAAATCTGCAATCGACGCTAATTTATCTAAAATATCACCTAATTGGATGGAGGATACAGAATTTTATAATGATGCACAAAGTGATCTTACGGAAATAAATTATGGCACACCAGATCCCAGTCAAGAGGTTACGAAAATAGCATGTGGTGGTTGTGGGGCTTTTCTACATTGTAAAGATCAAGCTTTACCTGGATATATACCTTCTGAAATAATGAAAGACAGACAAGAAGCCGAATTGAAAAGTATTATTTGTCAAAGATGTCATTTTATGAAACACTATAATGTTGCTTTAGATGTTAAGGTATCGGCAAAAGAGTATCCAGAGCTCTTGAAAGTTATAAAGACCAAAATAGCAGCTGTTATTTTAATGGTTGATTTAACAGATTTTCCATGTAGTATATGGCCAGATATCAGTACTTTAATAAGACCAGGAACTCCAATTTTTGTTGTTGGTAATAAAGTTGATTTATTACCTCGTGACCAACCACAATTTTTCCAGCATGTTAAAGATTGTTTAAAGAAAGCCACGTTACAAACAACAAATATACAGAAACAGTCTATAAAACACGTGGGCCTCATATCTGCTAAAACTGGATATGGTATTGAAGAGTTAATTAATAAATTACATAACCATTGGAAATATAAAGGTAGAGTAAGATCTATTTGATTTATAAAATTTTCATTAATAATAATACTTTTATAGGTGATGTTTACATCGTTGGCTGCACCAATGTAGGGAAATCGTTGTTTTTCAATGCTTTGATAAATTCTGATTACTGCAAAGTACAAGCAGCAGATTTAGTTCAAAGAGCTACCAGTTCACCATGGCCTGGAACTACATTAAATTTATTAAAGTTTCCAATATTGAATCCAGTAAGAAGAAAATTGTACGAGAGAACTCAAAGATTGAAATCAGAAGTTAATCTTCAAATTCAAGAACAAAAATATCAAGATTCTTTATTTTTAGATACAAGGAATTTGGAACATGCTACATTGAAAGGTAAGTGATAAATCATTTATTGGAAATTCATTTGATATCTTTTACATTTGATATTTCCAGGTAATGTAGGGACGACGTTTAGCAAATTTCCGGATAAAGAATTCGCTGCGGCTAAGTACCGAAATACAACTGGATATTTCGGATTGAATGAAAAAGATCCCTTATATCAAGAGAGTCGCTGGTGCTACGATACTCCTGGCACGATTCATCCTGACCAAATATTAGATTTATTGACAACAGAAGAGCTTATTTCAATTTTACCTCAAAAAATTATTTCTCCTAGGACATTTGTGTTTAATCCTAATGAAACGTTATTCCTAGCGGGCATAGGGAGATTAGATTTTATCGATGGCAATAGATTTATCAGGTAATGTAATTATCTTTTTTTTCTTGTCAGAAATTTCATAATTTAATATCGTTTCCAGATGTACAGTCTTCGCAAACGAAAAACTGCCTGTGACAATGTGTAAGACACATGACGCCGAAGAAGTTTACGAAGAATTGTTAAGAACGCCTGCTTTTACAGTGCCCATCAACGACTCCGAGCGTTTGAAACTTTGGCCAAGATTAGAATCGAAAGAAATGTCCATCAACGGCATTACTCAGTATTCATCCGCAGCTGATGTTGTTTTCTCGAATGCTGGTATACATTATTTACTCTCGAAGTTCTATTAAAAAATATTACACGATATCAATGCATAATGAAAATTTTATCGATGTTTTTATCAGGATGGGTCGCTATCACGCCAGATTTTGAACAAAGAGTGACCTTAAGAGCTTGGACTCCCCAAGGACGTGGCTTGCACTTGCGTACACCAGCCCTCTTGCCAAAATCCGTGACTCTACGTGGTACACGATTGAGATACAGTCCAGCTTATACAAAAGGAAGACAAATTTACTTGAAACCTTAACTGCAGCCAAACACTGATAAAGAAACTGATTTATTAAGAAATTGTATATAGTATATTTCGTTGATAGACATAATTGGTAACATTGAAGATTGTGTTCATTGCTCGTGAGATTTCACGAACAGCACTCTTCTCTCACACGACTCCTCGCTCTTTTGTACATTTTCTTATAAAATTTCTCCAAATTTTTGTAAAATTCATGATTAGATTGATCTGACACATATCTGCATGGACGATCCGTTTTCGCAAAACTGAAAGTAATTTCTTTGAGATTCATTTTGTTGTATTGTTGTTCTTGAAATTCGTCATACTCACTTATCCGGCTTGCAATAACCTCTCACTGGCGATGATGGATTTCTGAGCTTCCTGGAATTTTCAACTCTAGATCGCAATCTGAAACGATTTGACATAACGAGTTAGATCCACTCGGATATTATCAGCTGATATTTATCCGAGTCACCTACAGTGATACATCTGTTGGTATATACGATTGGGAAGTATCGCTCGATGCGGAGGTAGAGTAGATTTTGTCGACCGATAAATCGGAGCACGTGCATCTCGCTTGATTAATATTTTCTCTACATAACGTCTTCTTTTCAGGTACATCGAAACATTTTTGAAGAACGTAACAATCGTATTTACAACAAACTGGACAATTATTCTCCGAATGGACGTAACTATCATATTTGGGCGGCAACGCTCCATCGTACGAATATTTGTAAGCGGCGTCCAGTTTATCTTTCATGGCGTGGTAACATTTACGGGATGTGCATAGAGAATACTCGTCCATTCTCTCCAACAAATTCGTTTCGTTTTCGGCGGGTCTGTCTCTACTGTGACACACTCTCCGCTGCCTCAGGATACCGTTAGCTGGTTTCTTTTTGTGAATACAGTTCGAACCCTGAAAGAAGCACTTGTTATTCAACCGTTGTTACTCTCCCATTAAAACATTACTTCGTTGTTTATTCTCGCTTTACTCGGGCATATTGCGTCATACGAAAGAGGAACCTCGTCGACGGTGGTCTTCGTGGAGACTTCGATTTTCGGCGATATGATGCCCTGAAAGAACGTAGGATAGAATGAAATTGTTCCTTTCTGTGTTGAGTCTGTGTTACGTCTCACAGGAAACCATTTAGTCGACTCCATGAGCAGATCGATGTCTGCGCCGCTCAAAAGCCCCTTCAGGCACGACGTGGGGTACAACAGATCCACCAAACTCGACTCGAAAGTGGCCAAAATGATCGGTCTGCGATGAGCGAGCGACCATTGAACCAATTTAGCGTGAAACCATTCGTCACCGAGAATCTTTTGCAGCTCCGCGAGCGAGCCGACTCCTCTGAATGTCTTTCTGAAAGTGAAACTGTCGTGAAAGAGCAACGGGAAAGCCGGAAAAATTTTTTGCGACAGGGCGTTAGTGCCGAACGCTCGAATCCGCAGCGCGATTTTCCCGTTCGGACAGAGCCAAACACCGGGACAGGTGATCTGGAAGCAGATTTTTATTTCAGATAAAAACCGAGCAGCGTACTCGAACGATTACTCACCGCGTGCAGATCGAATCGCACCGTAACGTTGAAACTTTTCCCCGGCATGACTGCTTTCATAAGAATTATTTCTACATCCTCGAGCAGTACATTGCCATTCGACAGTGAAAATCCTCTGATAGTTGCCTGGAGACAAAATCATAACACGGAGATCCTTTATCGGTTATGAAAATTCCTTCCCAGCGATAATATTACCGCAAAATTTTTCTACTCGAATCTTAACATATTGATCATGTTGACCTATTCGGAATGGCAAATTTGCAATTAAATGATTTAATATCAGACGTATCGAGGATAATCATTTAAATAAGGTTCACTGGTGGCGCCACTCTCGCCTATTTCGATTATCGATACGTTCCACTCGTTTAGCGCGTTAAGTTGGTCGATATCCGCGCGTTCCGCGTATCCACCCACCCGCTAACTCGCTCGTCCAAAATTAGTAAAAAGAAGATGGCGGCAACGTTCGAGACGTGTGCCACATCGGCGGACTTAAAATGACCGTTAAACTAAAGCGGATGACTCGCGGATCCGCGCTTAACGTTAAGAATCGTCCGTCAATCGATTCTTCGTTGTCGCGTAAAGTCAATTAAGCAATCCGCGCTTTAAGTAACGATTAATCCCGTGTATATAGTGTATTGTGTTGTTTTTTTTTCGTTAACCGCGCTCTTTTCCCACTCTTTCCCTCTCTCTCGTACACGCTCGTTATAACCCGTCTCACTCGCTCGAAAACGCGCAACACATAACTCGAATAGAAAAAAGAAATATAGTGTGAGTGCTGTGTGATTTTGTAACAGTGCAGTGCCGTGTCGAAAAAATTGAAAAATCGTATCTAAGAGGACGAATTTTCTCTCATCGGCGAGTTCATCGGTAAGACGTTAAAACGGGAGGGGGAGGGGAGTGCGCGCGCTTATTTTTAGCGACTTCTGCCTCAACGACGACGTTGCGAACCGTTTTCTCCTCTACTTCATTCAACGTTTCGTGATCATCCAAACTCTCCGTCTCTCTCTCTCGCTCTTTTTTTTGCAACAGAGGCTTAGAACGAACAGACCGAATATCGAGTTTCCTTCTCGCTTTTCCCCGAAAATAATCAACGAATCCCATCGCGAATTTGATAGAAGATTAATCATTTTACCTAGATCGCCGTACGAGTCGTTGAAATCGCTGTCACCGACGAGATTCCGTTTTCCATTGAATTCTCGTGGGCGTGCGTTGGCCAATGCGTCAGTAGGAGGCCTGACTTTCGCAACGGAGAAAAAGAAGAGTAAGGAAAGAGATAGACATTCGAATCGAATTGTAGATATCGGAATGGCTATTTTCGTCGTTGAAACCTACATACCGGGGCTTTGGCGCCGTTTGTACATCCAACCGTATTATATACGCATATATATAAATATTATGTACAGCATGCACGACCCGTTTTTTTTCGCGTTAACCCAATTGAACTTAAGCGCGTACTCGGCTTATTTACCCCTCGGTGGGAAGCCATTGGCTCTCGAGGAGCTTGCCGTCCAATGCACGCGCTCGGGACGAGCCAGAGAAAATTCATCGGAAACGAAAAATCTCGTCGCTACGCCGGATTCGGATGAGCAAAAAATTTTATGATTGTTCCGAGACGAAAACAAGCTCCGGTCACGGTTAAAGGTTGAGTCTAAAAAAAAGTCAACGAGTTTGCTCGTGACAGGAGAAAGCTGTGTTCCAAATCCCATGTAAAGCGTTAAGCTAGAAAGCTTTGGATGATGAATCAGTCAAAACACGACTCTATGGGGTGTCCCGAAATGGCGAGTCCTTTGATTTCGGTTTTGACGTTCGATGCACCGCGGCCGACTCGCACGCGTTCCCGAGCGGCCAATAGAAGCCGAGTGGGCGTGTCGGGAGATAAATATTGTCAAATCGGGTAATATTCAAGGAGCACGTGCTCTCGTGCGGTTTTTTCGGTACACTCTGTACGTGCGGCAGCAGTCGGCTCGCGTTGAGTTACCAAACAGCAGCCCTTGCCATTATTCTCATTCTCTCTCGTTCTCTTCCCGCTTCAGCCAATTCTCGCTGCAAATTTCGGCAGAATATAAATTATTCCGGTTTTTTTTGTGAATCACGTTTTTTTTCACAGATACACGTGTTCGGAAAATTGTCAAGTTCGGGGAGGCAGGAAAGAAAGTTAATGAGACTATTTCAATCGGCTCATGTCGAGTTATAAAAGAAGAACAAGAGACTTATCCGTAACAGCGAGTCGGTTGCCAAAAAATGTCGAAAATTTCTAGCAAATATATAATTCCGGTGACTGTTGGGAGCGGTGGGCGAAAATAAACGGCCGTTGGCCGTGATTTCTTGGGTAATAAAGGATATTCGGATCGCTCGCTCTTCCGGCTACGAAACGTCACTTTCACGCCCGAAATCCTCCGGCCATTGTTCCTCGCCGGTCGGTTTAATCGAATAACGAGGCTTTAATGGTCGTCCCAGTTGTTAAGGTGGTCGTGGTCGAGAATGGAATTGATGGGCGCTTAGGAGGTCCCCGACGATATTGTTGAAAATTTTTCTTGTCGGAATTCGTCGGAAACCTTCCAAGTGAGTAGTAACAACACTATGATGCTCGCTCTTCTTGTAATAGAGATTAAAATATGGCACGATAAATTATTTTTATATTGTAAAAATGTCATCTTAAAATAATATATTCTTTCCGTATCAATTAGAGAGGAATTGATATATTTATATACATATTACAGAGCATAGAAGTTCTAAATGTAAACAAAAAATATTCTCACAAAATGTTGTCATAAATATTAAATTAACTTCCATTTTCAGACAATTTTAAAAACAAGAAAATTACCCAAGAACGGAAATTACGGTAATACTCCATCTTGATGGAAGTTTTTTGAATTCTGAGAAGAGTGTGGGAGAGAGAGAGAGAGAGGCAGCGGGCTTAATAAAGCCATGAAAATCTCGTGTGGTCCGTGTGGCTGCGACCCACGCGGTGCGGACTACACACTCCTAAAAATACACATTTCACCTATCGAGTATCGGCACACACGTGTTCTCTCGCTCGAGGCTTCTATTTTCCATCCGGAGATAAATTGCATAAAAAGCGCGAGAAGAAAGCTCGACGTTGGGGCCCATTAAGGGGAGGGGAGGAGAGAGAGAGAGAGGGGGGAGGAGGGGAATAAAAATTTATTTCTATGTTTGCAAATTGACTCGGGAGACTGTGGTGTCTCCCATATCGTCGGCACCGGGCGCGGAGAGAGCGTCTCGAAATAAACCGAGCATTCCGTCTTTTCGGAGCGACAATCCGCCTCCTGTTTACGATGCTCGCTCCGAGTCCTCGCGAGACTCTCGATTCATCCTACAAGACGACGATGAGACCTCGCTGATCGGTGCGTTCCTTTTGTTTAGATCCATTTATCAAGATGGTGGTGGGCGAGGCGAGTATACACAACATTATGGGCGGTATGGAGAGCACCGGTGGCGTGCGGCTCCACAATCACAAGAGGAAATTGAAGCAGAGGTAAGCTAATCGTCAAGCTAGAGCTCGATAAAATACAATCGACTGGAAGATTTAAGTTTTCGAAAAACTTTCTCGCAAGTATCCACGAGACCCGGATACTATATAATTTCAGCTGTTGACACCAAATTTTTTTCTCACAGAGACAAGTAGAGGCAATCAGAACACAAAATAAATATTTAAAAAATTTTTTTTTAAATTTAAAAAATTTAAAACAATTTTTAAAAATAGATGTTATTTAAATCTTGTTGCCTGTACACCCGTTTTTGTAAGGATTTGAAAAAGGGATCAATATCAGCGATTTTTATTAATTTTTTAATGTTTTATGGCTGTAAGTTCCATTTTACACACGTTAACCAGTTATTTTCACGTCTAGGTTCGACATAATCAAAAAGCTTGGTCAAGGAACTTATGGCAAGGTGCAGCTGGGTATCAATAAAGAGACTGGCCAGGAGGTAGCTATTAAGACTATTAAGAAGTGTAAAATCGAGACCGAGGCCGACTTGATAAGAATACGACGCGAGATTCAGATTATGTCGAGCGTTCAACATCCCAATATTATTCATATTTACGAAGGTACGTGTAAAATTTGTTTCCAATACTTATTAGATTATTCGATACTCATCGTCGATTATTCTAGTCTTCGAGAACAGAGAGAAAATGGTTCTGGTAATGGAGTACGCCGCTGGTGGAGAATTATACGATTACCTGAGCGAGCGTAAAGTGCTGGGAGAACAGGAAGCTCGTAGGATATTCCGTCAGATTTCCACCGCTGTTTTTTACTGTCACAAG
This sequence comes from Goniozus legneri, assembly GCA_003055095.1. Taxonomy (NCBI): domain Eukaryota; kingdom Metazoa; phylum Arthropoda; class Insecta; order Hymenoptera; family Bethylidae; genus Goniozus; species Goniozus legneri. The sequence continues at coordinate 265,788 of NCVS01000114.1, forward strand.
CACAAGATCTGTCACAGGGATCTGAAGCTCGAGAATATATTGCTCGATCAACTCGGCAACGCTAAGATAGCCGATTTTGGACTGTCGAACGTTTTCGACGAGCAAAGATTGCTGAGTACCTTCTGCGGTAGCCCCTTGTACGCTAGTCCAGAAATCGTCAAGGGCACACCTTATCACGGTCCCGAGGTGGACTGTTGGAGTCTTGGTGTACTGCTTTACACGCTAGTCTATGGTGCCATGCCGTTCGACGGGTCAAATTTCAAGAGGCTAGTCAAACAGATCTCACAGTCCGACTACTTCGAACCTAACCAGCCTTCTCGTCAGTATCCATTCGATTCGCGAATCTCGAAATGTAGAGTCAGGGCACTGATTTTTAATTAAATTTTTAGCTGCCTCGCCTCTTATCAAGGACATGCTGACAGTCTGTCCCACCAAACGAGCCGACATAGAAAAAATTTGCACTCACTGGTGGGTGAACGAAGGCTACGATCAAAACTGCCTCGACATCGCCGAGGATCTCGCGGCTCAGACGCCTGTGAGGCTCGATTTGTTGTTGTCCATAGTGCCGCAGTCGGCTAGCGCTGAAAAATTACTCGTAGGTGATCAACAGAACGCCGGCGATGCCGCTACGAATATGTCCTCCGAAACTATAGTACCTACCAGGTTTGTGTTCCCTTTTTTTACGTAAATCATTATATCTCTACATTATTCTGTTGTGAATTTCTAGGTACGGGACTGTTCAGTGCCGGATTATCCAATAGACAAAGTAGGAATAGCTCGACAAAAAATATAGATATAGCGATAAAAAAGACATTTATTCATTAGCAAGTAAAAGTTTTTAGTTTTGACATCTCGTTGTAAGAATTCGGTGCGTACTGATGCCTCTGTAGTCAATCTTTCTTCGTATCGCCATTCGAATAAATCATTTTAAAGTACACTATCAAGACAACACAGAAAAGAATTTCAAACATCACGATGCCTTTGTCACGATCATTTATATATGATCAACGAAGAGCGCTTAGCAATGCGTATGCCCGATTCAATAATTTCATAACATTGATAAACATTACTAATGGTTAACATTATGTTACTAAAACACTAGTGAAAATTAAATGAAAAAAAAATGAGCGAAATTTCTACTTCCGATCCCTGCCTGTGCTGAGGGGTATCGAAGCTCTCAATCCGGCACTGAAACTTTGTCCCCCAATGTGTAATAGATCGACACTTCATGTTCATTGTGATTCACATTATTTATTATCGTATCGTTTTCTCTTTATATTAATATAATTGTTTTGCAACGTAGATGTCATTCCGTCGGTAGTTTGATGGAACTCGACAGGCGAGATATGTTGGAAGAAGAGCCGAGAACGTCAGCTGCTGGCGATGCCAAGAGAAAACTCGAGACGACGCCTTCGATGGACGAAACTGCCGCGGCAGGTGTAAAAAGAAAGGAAGGAAGACCAAAGAGAAAAGATAAACCCGAGGAAAGGGATCAGAAAACATACAGATCCGCTTCTAGGTAATTTTCAATTTATTCTTATAAATATTGAATGTTTTTATAACTTATTTATATTCTTCAGGCATCACTCAGCGCCAATTCCGAATGCTATTACCGAAGAAACAATGGATATCGACCAGGTGGCAAGCTCAAATGTTCCTACAACTAAGACTGTCGATTTGAATAATATAGAAGCCGCAGCGGCTTGTTTAGAGTTAATACAGGAATGTAAGGAGAAATCTCCGAGCAAGGAGCGTAGTGTGACTCCGGTGCCACCAACGGAAGTACCGGTGAATAACAATGTCGTCGAGAATAATCTTCCTAAAGACATCGACGAGAACGTAGAGAAGGTAGAGAAACCTGTAAAAAATTCCGACAGATCGGAAGCACCCGTTGTAGTCCCAACAGTAGAGTCTTCCACTCCAGAGAAGAGTTTCGAGGATGTGCCAAAAATAGAAGCCAATGTCGATACAAACGAGAGTCAGAATTTCAATTCTATGAACAAAGAGCCAGTAAAGTTGAAAGAAAAATCGCTGTCGTTGGATTCCGATTCCGGTCAACCAGCCGAAGGCCCAGCGAAACCAACGGAGCGTCGTCGTTCGAAAATTTTCGAAACCGCGGAAAAATTTAGTCAGATTGGTGCAAATACCGAAGCCGAAAAACCAAAGAAAATTTTCATTCCTGGTGTCAACGTAGGTGGTGCGAAGCGAGCCTTTGAGCGCAAGGCTAGTTTATCGGGCATTACGACACCACCAACGATCAAACCAAACGCTTCCAAAGTTATAATCGACGTTCCAAAGGATAAGGAACCAGAAAAGATGCCTGAAAAAGTAACTGAGGAGGCAAAGAAGCGAGCAGTCGATATAATAACTGGAGCGATCGGTAAACCGCCAATGCAGAGGAAGTTAAATGGTTCGCCACCAATTTCACCTCTTCAACAGGACCCTAAGAAACTAGTATTAAAGAAGCCATTGTCACAAAACGACATCAAAAGTGCAACTGCGTCCACTCCAATTGCTACAAAATCACACTCTGAAGAAATCTCAACTGTACAGCCAGTAGCGGTAATTTTTCATTGTTCGTTACGTTCTTTAATATACATGAAAATTACAAAAATGAATATTTTCAGGTTTCTAGTCCAGTGGACGAGAACGCACCAGTCGACGAACCAAAAATGTCGAGCAAAATGGAAATAACTCTGAAGAGCGCGACGTTGCCCAGGCGAAAGACTAGCAAAGCGGAGATAACGTTATCGGGTGTCAAATCACCAGAGTTCAAATCCGAAGTAGAAGCCAAAATCGATGCCTTCCATCCGCAGAGGTTACGAACGCAGCGTTCGGAGGTCGCATTCCCTGTTGCCGCAGCTGTGCCTCATGCGAATCGCAGCTCTAGTCTCGAACCAGACATCCGCGCCAAGTATGCACCGAAAGAGAGAATCATACCGATTCAGGTTGAACCTGGTCATCAGCCTTCTCCACCTCCGTCAAAACCGCCAATGCCACAGCGTTCGATGTCCCAGAGATCCTCGTCTCTGTCTCGTCAATCGACCGCAGACTCGGACACTGACAGTGCTTTGGGCTCCACCGTCGGTCCCGAACCAATCAGAAAGAGTCCTCGAGAGTACATTATTCCAATCGCCGTCGAAGGCGGTGGTTACGTCACACCGCGTTCCGGCAGCGTAGAGCCAGAAAGTAACGCTAGCACTCCAACCACAACAACAACGTCTAGAAGCAGATTCGGCAAGCCGAGAAGAATGAGCTCTCTGCTCTCCGATGCAAGCGAGGACGAATCTCCGTTCTCTACCTTGCACAGGTGATTAATTAATTTTAAAACTTGTTCTACGTAAAAATTATTGTACTTCTGTGACATTACTCTATGATATTGCTATTTAATTTTCGCAAACATTGATATATTATGGTGTTTACAGGGACAGTGAGGATCTTCTTCAAAGACACATGCATCGGTTACGTAGCTCGCGACCGTCACGTCAAACGCCCGAACACGCCGACAGTTTATCGTCAGGCGAGGACGACGACGACGACGGCTTCGAGCTTCTGACCGCTGAAAATCTCTTTTCCACTTTGCTGTCCCGGGTAAGGAGTCTGACGCAGAGGCTGAACGTCGATGACAATCGTGGCGGCTTTCCCAACAGCAGATTACTCGGGAGACTCGGCTCGAACTCGCCACTCGGTCAATCTCAGGCATTCTGGGGTCTCAATAAGCCACTCTCAAGGTAAAAAGTCAACGCACGAATTTCGTATTCACGACTAATCGATTTAACCAAGTTTTCAATATGGCTTGTTCGCTTGTTTTTTTACAAGCTACGAGACCTACGTTGAAACGAGGACAATAACAACGTGAGTCCGACTTGAAAAAAAAATCAGTTATACACTGCTTTACTTCATCGTTGACTCGAAAATCTATTTTATTCACGTTTACTGACGTCATTTTAATTTTTAGGAGAATATCCGAGTCGCCGTTTAGACATTCGCTGAGTCGCGATTCGGACATTTTTGGTAGAAAGGATTCAACGAGTGCGTCCAACGCTCACAGTCCAGGCAGTCCGAGCTCGCATGGTTCGGCGTCTCGAAGCAGCGTTTTCGATATGGGAAGCAATACCTTGCCTCGAGGTAAGCTCGCACAAAGACCGACAATTTACCGTGGAACCTGAGTGCAACTCGTATTTTCGATTGTTTTTGTAAATTCGACGTTCGTTTTAGAGAATTTTTTTTTTTGTAAAAATGGCACAGGGTTATCCACAGTGAAGTGTTCAAAGAAAGAAATTCTATTGATGTTGTAAAAATTTTGACTGCACGCTTTTGCAGAAGCCAAAAATCAACCTCAACCTGGCTTTACGACTTTTTTTTAGAACCTTTTGTTGACTTGCGTTGTTATGCTTGTAGAGTAGATAATACGTTAAATAAGAGAAAGAGAAAAATCGTCGAAATGTCGGTGAGGTAACGATCTTCTGCCAAAACGTAAATGTCGCAATGCTATTTTGTCACTGGTTAAGAGGAATCATTAGCCGTGTGAGAAAATGCTGAATGGTATTCAGTATGCATCTCCTAGTTACCTAGCTGTTGTCGAGTCGTTGATAGACAGAGCACATCTATTTTTTTTCTTTGTTTACCTATTTCTCTCCGGTATATTCTATATTTATTTACAACAAAAGTCTTTCATTTCTTTTCTTCAATTACTGCCTGACAAATGTTTTGCAACTGTTGGTACTAACATTATATTCTTAGAATAGTCATTGGTTCGTGTTTGGCACAGGTGGGTAGACTTTATTATTGACTTTCATTTAACCAAATAATAGGAGTAATAATTCCATTGTACTTTGCCATATTTTTACCCGTTTCCGAAGAGAAAGAATTTTTTTTTGTAGACTATTTTAGAACCGCACCCATTTTCGTTGGCCGATGACAATTTTATTTTTATCTAATACAGCGCATTTTTTTCTGGACGGATTAATTTTTTGAGCTGCTTTTGATCTTCGAATCGCACGGCTACCACCAGTCGCTGGTCTTGCGCAATTTTTTTCCGAAAAATTCTGAAGCATGAGTGCACGGTTCCTCGTGAGTTACGCGGATTTGCAAAGTGGGGTCCTTACGAGATCTAATACAGCAATAATGACGTAACAAATCTAATCAATACACGTACACGAAGCGCTTACACATACAATTTTTTTTGATCGGCTCTGCGCGAGAAGATATTTTTAGACGTATCGCGGTCTCACTGTTACTGTCAGGCATAGAACCTTCTATAATACACCACAGTTGTTGTAATGTTGTTGTCGATCACACCATCCTACCAATGAAGGCTCGAGATGAAGAGAACGAAATTGGCTTCAGACCCGGCCGCGAACAGCGAGAAAATCGAGAGAACTACTTTACTGGCACTTTGAATAGAAAATGGAGGGGAAGACTGAGAACTGAATACTCGATACTATTCGAGATACTACTCAGTTGCAGAACTGTACACTCGAGAGCAGTGAAGTGGAAGTTGAACAATGCAGAAAAATTTATTCGCAGTTCACTGTTCGTGGCTGGCGTTCTGAAGTAATATCAATGGACTTCATTTTTTATCTCTTCTCTTCAAAATCCCATCATAACACTCGTAGTCTTGGAGTACAACATGTCCTCCCTACTTTTTTTTTTTCAATTCAGTAATCCACCTTTATGTTCAGCATGATTGCGTACAGTTATCAGTAAACGAAACACACTCTAAGAAAGAAGTTTAGTATTGCACTTTCCTATAGGCAAAGAATCCATTCTACTGTACACTTTGAATACAATGAAAGAAAAAAATTTAAGTTTACGTCTATCGTCGACTCTTCAATCAGTGATCAATGTATTCTGTTACCAGTGACTGATATTTGCTAGACTATATTTTCGGTATACTTATTTACCAGAATTACAGAACTTGGTAAGTATGTTTATTATTGTAGCTTCACAGCTAAAATTACCTCTCATTTTACTCCGAGTAAATAATGAAAAATTGTTTAGAGATATTTTTTATAGAAATTAACATTGCTTACGATCGCATAAAATTCCATTACGCGAATGGAGTGAGAGAATCAATAACGATCCTAAGAATTCCATTATTATACCGAAAATATACTCTACAAAATCTCAGTTTGTCTAACGGTGTTGATTGACGGTCTTTTTTATGACGGTTGTTGCAGCGACCGTGCGAGTGACTCTACGTAGACGGGCTGACGGTAATCCTCAATAGGAACGAACGTTACTAAAATAAAAAGAAAACAAGTTAGGTACCTATGCAAATACCTAATCTAGCGAGAAAAATAATACATGCGGCTGCACTTCATAGTACGGGAACTTTTTTTAACCGTCATCGGATCTACATACACTTATTCCTAGGTCTCTCAAGTGTTTAGCTGATGTGTAAAAAATTTTTGTAGACACTGCGTGCGAGAGGGAGGTAGCAATTTTCGAAATTCTCACAATGAAATGTTTGATCAGTTAGCGAGTGACTTTTGAAGATTCGTACCTCTCTGATCGCGTGATTGAGAAAATGGAAATAGCGACCGGGGGAATCACGAATTGTAACGAGAGATAATTTCTTTTGAAAAGTAATCTCTACAAATGCGCTCGGTCATGACTGTGTAGCGATATAATTCGATAGCAAGGCGCACGCCTGCTGATTTTTTTGTTCAAATGCCTTTGAACCTCGAGCTCGAAGCCCGATTCGCACTTCAACGTTACCACGTACTCGAGTCACTGTTGAAGCGCTGGGTAACGCTTAACTATTTTTTTTTTATATTTCTCCTCCATTGAAAAATTGTTTGGAATCTCAAGGAGCGAAATGCGCCCCGAGCTCGACGGACGAAGATCGTTGATGAACTAATTGTTGCCATGTGTTGATTATTATAGATAACTTTGTTATACGAGAAATGTTGTATGTGACGTCGTTAGATACGAAGACAATATTTTTCCTCTCACTTTTTTTAAAGTATATTCTGCAAGCGGATTCTAACACCCTTTGTCTGAAGTGGCTGATATTTGTTGTGTTTTCGAAAGTTTAAATAACATCGTTTTTTTTTTACTTTATACTGTCACGGCATGCTTTGGTAATGCTAATATATATTGTACTTTTATGTCGTTATGCGAAAAGTATCATTACCGTTATTGAGCTAACTTATTTAACGTATTTTTATCATTTTTCTTTATTTTCTCTTTTTTTGAAATACTTTTTTTGCGTCACATCAGGCGATTTACGGAAAAGTGACGCGATCACAGCTTTATACTGAAACTGCCGAATTTATTGATTACTCGTTATTTCAAAGCAAATATTCTTGAATTCCAAATAATCATGTTGATAATATTTATTTCTTTAACAAGCATGAAAATAGTCGAACGAGTACAAAACTTGTATGAAATCCTGTTACTTTTTTTTCTCTTTATTGTCGGTGAAATTTTTCAAATGTACATCGACTTTGTCAAATTTAGCGTCAGCGAGATCGGTAAAGAGAAAACATTTTTATACAAACGCGGAAAATTAATCACAAAAGTAATCGATTGTTGCGAATGTATGCTCTATGATGTATAAAGGGGATAAAGGAAATACGAGAGAAACGAGAATGTTAAATACTCGTCGTTTTTATTGACTATTCGATGAAATTTTATAAGAAAACGAACAGTTTCATGTATTTAGAAATAAAGGATTGTAAATACCAAAAAGAAACGTAACGCTCAGCGAGGCAAACTGAACTCCAAAATACCGAGATCCCTTCCAATGCACCTTTCGGTTTGCCGGTCAGACGCGCGATGAGAGTAAGAGAAAGTATCGCTCGGGTGCCGGAGCAAAGATGATCTCTCGACTAATTTTTCCAGATAATTTAGAGAGTCAGGAGGACGTAGAAGCGGAGCGATTAAGGAGAGAAGCGCAGGAGTCGCTGCGTCAGAGCTTCACGCCCAGTTTGGCGAGACGGCTGAGCCGTCAGCTGATGGAGCAGAGTCGTCAGGGGACACCGAGACCTCTGGCCTGTGACCTCGAGATGACCTCACCGAGGCAGGAACGGGCCAATCGGCTGATCCGCCGGGCCAACAGTTTGCTCGAGACGGGAACGAAATCCGAGCGGGACGAGCGACTTCGCAAGAGGAGCATCAGCATGTTCGACGACGAGGACAGATTTCGGCCTCCCCTGCCTCCTAGACAGTCCATGACCTTGAGGAGATACATGGACACCGACAAGATCCAAGAGGAATCGAACGACCGCGACGCCTGCGAGAATGGAGATCGTTCAGAGAATCCTTCGACGTCTTCTTCTGGTGAATCTACCACAAACACCGACAAAACTTCGATGAACTTCGAGGACCGTTTACTGGCAGCTGAGAATTTGATAAAAGAGTCCAAGTTGAAGAATCTGGGGCCCACAAAATTCAACCCGAACCTCAGCAGTAGCTACCTGGATACTGACAAGTGCGATAAGAATCCATTGAGCAGCTTGACCGATTTGGATTCTTCCATCGGCACCAAGAGGCGCAGTTGCATCCCCAGTTTGAGATTGAGATCTGGCTCGCTCACCAGGGAGCCCAGTTTAAGCAGCGACAGGCGAAAATCTTTCGCAGGCTCGCAGGACACCCTGAGGTCGATGACTCCGGACCGATCGATTCTTGGCATGCTTTTCAGATCTGGCAGTTGCAAGGACGCGGAGTCTAAGGAAAAATCGAAAGAAAAGCCGAAGCAGAGGAGAATTTCGAGATTTTTGAGGCCCGACTTCTTCGACACGCCGAGAGAGGAGAGTGAGTACGTGAAAGAGAAAGAAGCCAAGAAAGCAGCTGAGAACGAGAGAAGGAAGTCACGGTTCATGAAGAAGAGAAATAACGACGATAACAACGAGAACGCAAAAGAAGAAGAGAAAATTGAAATTCCAGATAAACCGGTGGACGAGAAACCTGAAAAGGAATTGAAGAACGTCGTTAATTTGCTCAGAAGGGACAAATCGAATTCTTCATCATCTGAAAAATTGTCGAGAAAGGAAGAAGCGGCGGAGAACAGAGTGAAATCGGAGAAAGAATCGAAAGGTGGTTTTCTGCATTCGTTGGAGAAAAAACTTCAGGAGAGATTCCGTTCCAGCGATGACAGCGCGAAGTCAGCAACGAGCAGCGCCACCTCGTTGGACAACAAACTCGGAAAATCTTCTAAAACTTCTCGGGAAGGTTCAGCTCCTCCTCTGGACCACGAAGAGTCACCCCTTCCACCCGAAGAACGTCGTGCCAGCTGTGCCGAAGAAGTGCCAGAGAAGAAAGTCGAAACTCCTCGAAGAAGTCGCGTCTCGTCAGTTTTCGGCCTCTTCAAGAATACAGACTCCAAAAATACTGTAGATACGAAAAATCAGAGCGCAACGAAACTGAAAAAGTCTCCAACGAAAGAAACGAAGAGCAGCAGTCCAACAGAGTCATCGACCAGCAAAATTCCTACTAAATTCGATGTGAAGCCTGTGAGGAAATACGAAATCGGTAAGAAATCGCCAGAGAAAATTCTTTCGGAATCGAAGAAGTCGCCTCCTAAAGAGAAGCTGAAAGAGTCGCCTCCTAGAGAAAAATTGAAAGAATCTCCACCCAAAGAGAAATCGAAGGAATCGCCACCTAAAGAAAAACCAAAAGAATCTTTGATTAGAGATCGAAAATTGATTACCGATAAACAAGCCAAAGACTCAAAGAAAAGTGGCGAAAGATTGTCTTCGTCGAGGTCCATCGAAAAACAAGAATCGATCGAAGAGAAGAGAGTTTCTCCTTCGAAAGTCAAGAAGAGCAATGGCAGCGTGCCAACTCGAAACGGAAGCGCAATACTCGGTAAGTCGGAAACCCCCAATGAGGTTGAAAAGAAGGTGAAGAAAATTGCGAAGCCAAAAACTGTAACGACAGCGACGACGGATAAAGAGTCGGTTGATGGTGCCAAGAAGAAAAAAATTGTTAAAGTTGTTAAGAAGGTGATGAAAAAGTCATCGGATAGCTCGGACAGTAAATCCGAGGAGAAAGACAAATCATCGGTAAAAATAACGAAAAAACCAAGTGCAACGTTGAAGAAAGACGCGAGTCCAGACAAATCTAAGATAGACAACAAATTAATCGAATCAAACGAATCGCCAAAAAAAGAAGATTCACCTCAGCCTAATTCCAAAACCGAAACACCAAAGGAAAAGATTAAACCAGCTGAAATATTGCAGAGAAATTCATCCGAGCGAGAAACAAAACCAAGCAGACAAAACTTGAAATTAGACTTGTCAAAAATTTCCCAGAAAACTTTCAGACGTTCTCCCCCGGAACGAGAACCTAGAAAGGCTTCCATCGAATTGAACTCCACCGACGAAGTTGCTCGACTCCCAACTCGCGCAGCAGACCGACCAACCTTGACGAGCAACAGAATCGTCACTCTCAACGACAAACCTCGCACCAAAGAAAATACTGATCAGCCGAATCATGTCGACAAGTTGACTCCCCAGGAAAGTTTCACCCCAGAAGTAACCAAAACTGACTATTCCAGGGGCCACCCAGCAGACGAAGAACTTTTCTCTCCAACGGAAGAGAACGAGAGCTTCGATTCTTGGTCCTTGTGCTCAGCGGACTTGAATTATCACCACAGCGGTGCTCAGTCTCCCATTTCACCAGTTTCCCCCAGCTACGCTTACGGACCAAGCAGTTCCGGAAATTCAGAGTCCGTGATCGACCGAATCCGAAGACGCAGCTTCTACTCTCGCTTCAACGACCGCAAAAGAGCTTCTCTAACAGCTCCGCCTCCTGGTGTAGTTCGTCCCAGCACGCAATCGAGGAAGTACAGTTTCGACTCCCCACGCGACAGGAAGTCTTCGAGCTCTTCAGGGTTGAACAAGAGCAACCGGCAGGTCGAACGAGCCTCCAACTACGTGGACCCCAAGTGGAGCCTGGACAGCAGGTCCAGACTCTCGGACAACGTCATCATACCATATGGAACAGACCTGAAGTCTCCTATCGAGTACAGCACCCTGTCCTCGTCTTACGACCCTCTTCAACGTTACTACCTCAGGTCGCCAGTTTTCGACTCCTCTGGGTCACGCAGGAGGTACCGAGGAGCAGAGACAGACACCGACTTCGTCAACTACGCCTCCACTCTGCCCAGCTCGTCGTCCATCAACGGTGACTCTTACTCTATCAGTAGAACTCTGCCTAGAAAATTTGGCTCCACTGTAGGTAACTCGGACCCCAAGACCGTCGAATACTTCGAGGAGCTCCTCCAGCCCACTCACCCGGAATATCTCATCGCGAGGAAGTCGCCCATCTCTTGCGACAGACCTCTGAGACACGAGAATGGATTAGATTCTTCAGTTTCAAACAGCAGAAGAAAATCGTACGCGGCCAGAATCGGCGAGCTTGACGAAGATATCGACGAACCTGTGAGGTAAGATCTTTTTTTTGTTTAATTTTGGAAGGTGTACAATTTTTGTCGTTTTTAGGAGGTCACTCTCACGACTCAGCGATCACAAGGACCTGTCTGCGACGTCACCGGAGCCATCGATTGTTCACAATGTGGATTAGTCTTCCTCGACTCTAAACCATGCACTGAATCGCTGTAAGTGTACAGACGAGCCTCGTTAATGTGGAGCGTTACCTATATCGCTGTTGGGAGTACCTCGGCACGTTCTTACCACTCACGCACGTTTCTTCAACACAATTAGAAATGCGCAGAAATTTCGTAATCCAACGTGTGCGTTGCCTTTTTGGAGTCTGTTATGCGATGTGGGATTATGAAAGATTATCTAAAAATATTAATATTTCACAAGAGCTTTTTCTTAACGAGCAAACAGAGCATAAAAGTGATTTTTATTGCGCTAATTTCATAGCGTAGCCATATTTGTTTTAGTTACCAACTCGACGATGACTATCTACGAAAAATTGTAATAGGAGAACATACGTCTCGCAATAGCAGAGATAATTCTCTACGTTAAAGGGGCCCGACTGTAAAGTATACACAAGTACTTTATCGGCGAGTTCCATCGTTTATAGCGATATAAACTCGAATTGAGAGCCCCGATAAGTTTTTCTGTCTACGTGAAGGAGATTATTATATTGTAATTCGGAATTTTTATACGAGAAACGTGTATAGTTTGATGGATGTTAGATTTTACAAAAAGAGTTAATTTAATCGTACGAATCGAGCGAAAAATCAAATACTTTTCACGGTGCTGAAAGTAATCGAGATACGAAAAGAGAGATCAAGCGATTGGTTATACGACCAATCGAATATTATATTTCAGATATATTTATTAAATATTTATGACAATTATTCATCGTTTCGTGAAAAAAAAGTCTATCGCTTAACTTTCATATTTTAACGAAGTTGTTCACAATACGACATTGAATTCTTACTTCATTTCTTTCCTTTTTGAAATTATATTTTACGTCGCTGTTTTGAAGTTTTGAAAGTAAGCGAACGGCGCTTTAACGATCCTCGTGGTCTTCCGCTTGTTATCTATATATTTTGTATTGATATAAATATTTTAAAATAAATATTAAATTTAATAAGACACAAGACTAAACAGTTTCATTCATTTTCAGATCAAGAATGAAATTCTAAATATTCGTCACTCCTATATTCCGTATCCTTGAAATCCGTCAAGATGATTACTGTACAACAAACTCGTTTCCTAATCGAGAGATACGAGAAAGAAAACAAATTCATAAAACTTCAAGAGAAATTTATCCCAACTACACGGACGAAAACTATAACGGGAAAATTTTATGCTAGACACGATGTTTCTGTTCATGAGCCACAGCGAAAATATATTGATTTAATTTCAAAACGCGATTATACACCTAAAGATTTGTTTACATTCAGACCACCGTGTGTTAACATGGAGTAAGTATATAAAATCACTTTTAGAGGCATCTAACTGATAAACAATAAATTACAGATATGGTTGGTTTAGCGATCCATTAATACCTAGAACGGACGACATAAGACTCCAACACAGACGAAAACAAAATGATTTCATCGCGTTGATCGAAAAATCGCGTTTGAAAACTCGCTAATAAGAGTTTCTTATTTCGATAAAATTTTATTTTTTGCATGAAATAACAAATGATAGATTATTCTTACATCAGTTTTACTCGATTAAAACAAAGTTACTCGTTCTCTTACTAGTTTACATTCGCTTACGATAATAATAATTAAAAAAAGAAAAAAATAATAATCCTTGAAATAATTAGGAGCTACGTAATAATCTACGAAGATTAAATGTCTCGGTATTTACAAAATATGTATAATTCTACGTATGGTACATCCACAAGCGTTAAATTACATGGTTGCCGAGTTTTCTGTATGACTAGCGGCTCTTTACGATTGTGGATACTAAGGTCGACAATTCGAACGTCAAACTTTAGTGGTAGCCAGAAGCTTTATATAATGAGCTTTGTGGGTAATCTCGAACTCTTGGGCGGGCAGGAAGCACTGCGTTCTTATCTGTTGGGGGTTCCTCAACTTCTTCACGATGCTTCGTCCTACGATCGCCATCGCCACCAGCAACGCGCAGGACGCCACCACGATGGACACGACGATGATAGCCTCTGTGTTCTGCCTAAAACTCTGCACGTCGACGCACCGCGACCTTTCGGGGTCACCGAAATCCGAGTCGTGCTCCCGAGGACCGTCCAAACTCGCGCAGACCCTATAACGTCCAGGAAGCAACACAGACAGGGTTGCTATCGTCAGGTTACAGCTCAGCTCTTGACGATGAACCGCAGTAGAAGATTCTGCATTGAAGACGGCTATCGAAACTTGACAGCTGGTCGAACTGGATTCTGTTCTCGACAGAGCCACGTCGACGTGCATGAAGCCCAGTTCTGAGACGTTCACGCGAACCTGAGTTATCCTAGTCTCGACGTGGTTCTCCGACTGATTGCCCTCGAGGATGGAGTTGGTGTCTATGGTTTCTGTTAGAGGTATGACGTCACTGCATCCTAAGCCCAGGGAGACGTCGTCGTAGATTCCAGGTACCAGAAGAACTACACAGTAGCGGTACTCGTGTCCCTTCTGGAGCCTCAAGGTGTTGGGTATGGCAACTGGTAAAAGGCAAGGGTCCCTCATCACGTTCGAGTCGCAGTGGAGCGGACTTGACTCGATCTGTACCTCGCTACCACCTACAGTCTCGTAGACGATCAGACGGTCGCACATGTAATGCTCCGCGCAAGGCTCGACGTGCCATAGCAAATCGATACCCGTTGCCCTTGAGTACCTGAACTCTTTCAAGGTCAACTGGGATCCAGCGAGTGGCACTCTTGTAGCGATCGGTGGCGTGGGATCACCGCATAACAAACTTCCTGGAGACACCTGAGTTAGGATCCCATTCTCCAGTGCTGGAGGAGTCGCGCAAACAGCGGATGATTTGTCTTCTTCGCTCAAGTTTGAATTGGCCAGCCAATTGGCGAACTCCAGAAGCGTGCAGTCGCAATTTAAAGGGTTATCGGCTAAGGACAGACGTTTCAGTTTCAAGGTTGACGTTGGAACCTCGTTGGAGACCATCGTGATGTCGTTGTCGTCCAGCCGAAGATCCTCTAAACTCTTCAGGGGCACGATTAGATCCGCTGTGAGAGATCTCAAAACGTTGTGAGTCAAATCTAACATCTTGAGATTCTCCAAGTGAGCCAACGATGCGCTGGATACCGCGACGATTCGATTATTCGCCAAGTCCAATCGCGTCAAGGTCGTCAGATTCTGGAAGCAGTGATCTTCCAGAACGTCGATCTAAAATGACAAATGATTGATTAACACACAATTTTTAAAGAGTTAATTAATAATTATTATTATTAATTGGCAATTATTATTTTTATTTTATTTCTAGTCGAATGCAATTATTTACTTGATTATGGCTCAAACTGAGGTACGTCAGGCTTTTTAACTCGGATAACGCTCCCTGACGGACGTTGACAATTTCATTTTCGGCGACTGTCAGATAACGAAGTCGTCTCATGGGCGGGAGTAGATTAGGTCCTAGCGGGCCAATCAACAAATTACTAGATAAATCGAGTTCCTCGAGTGTGTCCAATCCGCGCAACGCCGATAAAGCCGACACGCTCAGTCGATTGCCACGCATTTTCAGTGTGTGTAGAGAGCTGAGTGAAGCAAAAGCGTGCGGCGAGAGCTGCGACAGTAAATTGTCGCAGAGATCCAAATGTGTCAGATTCGTCAGACCCTGAAGAAAAATATTTGTTATATGTCAATTAATTACAAATCATTATATATTTTTTTAGGTAATAAAAATTGATAACACTAACCTTGAATGAGTCAGCCTCCAGTGTTTTTAATTTGTTTCGCGAAAGGTCCAACCTCTCGAGACCAATCAAATGAGAGAGAGCAGCTTTCGGGACAGCATCGAGAAGGTTATTGGGCAGTCCGAGAGCTTGAAGCGGCGTTGCTAGAGCAGTGAAGGCATTTTTGCTGACCCGACGAAGTTCACCAGTTGACACGACGAGACCGTGAAGAGCTACATCTTCGAGAAATCGAGCTGGCAGAATTGTAATGCCGGTTACTGTCACGTCCAATAACGATATGGCACCTGGTCGGCTGTGATGTCTCAGATGACGCCTGATAGCCTAAATTGATTTTTCGATTATATTAGAATAAATTTAAATAACAAAACAGTTGTCTAAAATTTAAACAACGTCGACTCTGATTTGGGATTACAATTGACGTTGTTCGGGTCTTGATTGACACTAGAATTACCAGCAATTTTTTTTCAACAGTAAATTTAAATTTAAAGAGACCCAACTGATTTGTGATGGTAGCTCTAGTGTTTCAAGAACTCAAACATTGAATTTAAAGTAATTCAAGCAGACTTAAGTGTTTAAAGAACACAAAAATAAAATTTCGAGTATTTAACAAATCAATGAATTCGTTGCGACATTTATACGTACTGGCAGTGCTGTACGGTCCCCCGTACACCTGAGAGTGTGAGGAAAATCACAGGAGCACTCCATGGTCGCCTGGGTGATATTGGGACACTCCCAAACCGGCGTCGACTGTGTCGTCGTCAGAGTGACGGTGACGTTTCCGGGAACATCCGGCGTCGTTTTTTCCGTCGTTGTCTCGACGACATCCTTCTGCGTCGTCGTCGTCGTTGTCGTCGTTGACAGGCACGACCCACTCACCGCTATCGCCAGGACAAGCGGCAGTATTCGCCACGCTTTCGGCATTCTTTAAAAAAATACAAACAATTGAAAACAACCGATGACAAAAAATCGCAGGAAATGGTTAATCCTCCTCCTAACCTCGTTCATTGGGTATTTGCTCTTACGAAAGTTATTTGCGAGTAATTCATGTCTTTATTTTCACCTATAACGGTAATCGATGTCGCATGCCTACTGTGGCGAAATGTGGCTCCTGGCGAGGAACGACGCGGAGAAGATCCTTACGCTGGAACGCGAGGGCCACCGTCGCCCTGCAACAACCAAACAGGATTCGCTGCGTTACGCCATGACAATGTACATAAGGTATGATTAATTTTTTAAGCCCAGAAGAATTTTTTAAAACTCAATTCTTAATTTCTAAGGTATCGATGCGTCGTCAAGAAACTGATCAACTGCCACGATCAGACTGATCAGTGCCAAATGAGAAAACTCGTCAAGGCCATGCTAGACTGCGCGATCACTCGAATGCTGGAATATCGAAGCGACATCGTCAAACTCGACGCATCCGAATATCAGTTAGTCGAAATTTTCATTTACAGATAGAACCTTAAAAATTTTGAATCACGTTTAAAGTTGGCCAGACGATATTCTCATCGAAATGAAACTCACTCCGGACGACTTGCGCATCGATCCGCCGAAATTCTGCGACGAGAACATTTACAGGAGACGGAAATTTATCGACGAGACGATCGTCGAGTTGAGAAAGCGTA
The DNA here is from genome assembly GCA_003055095.1 of Goniozus legneri. Classification (NCBI taxonomy): domain Eukaryota; kingdom Metazoa; phylum Arthropoda; class Insecta; order Hymenoptera; family Bethylidae; genus Goniozus; species Goniozus legneri. The sequence continues at coordinate 282,680 of NCVS01000114.1, forward strand.
AGCGAGTTGGAGGGTTTTAGAGTGGGTAAAGTAATAGTCGGTTGGTTTAGCCGATCCGGAACCGGAAGTGGAAACGCAAGAGGAGGAGGAGGAGGAGGTGGAGGAGGAAAAGCCGAAGTTGAGACGCGGATTAAAGGCGAAGGTGCAAGAGAAGAAGATCCTGTTACCGCTCGAGACGGAGGAACAGAAAGCGGAGCGAGAGAAACGCGAGGCCGCAAAGCTCGCATACGAGTCCGCTATTTTGTTGATACAGGCGCACGAACGGGCGAGGACCACTCGAATAATTGCAAAAAACAGTTAAAAAATTTCAACTAAAGTAATAAAAATACAACTCAAAAATCGAATTTTATTTTCAAGTTGAGCTGGACAAAAAATACAAGATAGCTGTGGCAGAGGGAAAATTGCTACCGAAAAAATACACGTGCGAAGAATTGAATAGGGCAGCGACGCTGATACAGAAAATCTGGCGCGGTAGAAGAACGCGACGACAACTTCGCGAGCGACGTCAGAGGCTGGAAAAAATTCTCGAGATGACGATGACGGAACGTCGACACGCCGAAGAACTTTTCAGAAGAGATCAAGAATATTTTGTTAAGAAGTTTGAAAAAATTGAAAGAAATCAGAAATTAACAGACGAGGTCACCGAGGATATACGTACCAAAGTAATTCGTAAAATTTTTGAAAATATAGCGAGCAAAAATAACTTCGATCTTAAATTTTCGATCAGCTTTTTCGCTTGAGGGGTCCCAGCCTACTGGAGGACATTTCGGATGAGATACGCGAGTGGTTCGTGGTCTGGTACAACGAAGTTGGCCTGTTCGGTCCATTTCCGGCGGCCGAACTCGGTGGGAGCGTGGCGATAGCTACCGAGGAGGCGCCCACGCCGGCGACGTTTCTCGAAGGGAAGCAAAAGCAGAAGGAGAAGAAAAAGACTGGCAAGAATAAAGAGATAAAGGTTGACAAGGAACCAACTTCGGTCAATTACCAAGATCTGGTTCTGGCCTGCAGAAATTTCACTCGCGATTGGCTAATCAAAATCGATCGCAGCTCTGAAAATTCGTAACAAAAGTTCCCCCTCGAAATTTAACTTTAGAGTAAAACTAAAATTTCTTCCAGAAACGTGCCCAAATTTAAAGCCTACAAAGGTGTTTATCTGGATCTTGTGAAGGACGAGGTGTCTTACGAGCTTCAAATGCAGATAAGGGCAGCTGCTGATGAACTGATGAGGATGGAGTGGAACGCTCTTCAGAAAGCTCTGACCAAAGACAAACAGACGGACGACCCAGAATGGGAAAATCCCACCTGGAAAAGTAACAAAACAAATTCGACCTCAAGCAGAATTTATAGGGCTAAATTTCTGATTTAGAAGAAAAACGCAAACGCAAGCGGAGAGAGAAACCAAAAAAAGTGGACGACACGCCAATCGAGGAGTCATTGAAACAGTTGGTGCGAGCTGGTATAGTCAGAGAATACAGCAGCGCGAGGCTGAGAGATTGGCAGGGCGATTTATCTTATCAGAACTACGAAGCTCGGCTTGAGAGACGCCATCACAGCCACTGTGTCGGCGAGGTGTCCCAAGTAGTTATGGATTACTGCGTCTTCCCTCTTCTGTCCGTCAGGGTTCACCAGCTAGCGCCTCTCGTACGCTCGGTCTGCTTATGCGGACTGTCCGGTACCGGCAAGAATTTCCTAGCCGATGCCATAATGAACGAAGTAAAAAAATTCCTAATTTCAAGATCAAAATGATTACAAATTTTCTTTAAGACAGGTGCGTTGAGAATTGACTTAACACCCGGTGAGTGGATGGCGAATTACGAGGGGGAGGATAAGAAGCAACTATTTGCCAGCATAGAGAGAGTAGCAAAACACTACGCGCCTTCTGTTATCTTTGTGGATAACGCTGAACAGGTGTGGAGCAAGAAGGCTGGCAAGGAAAATTTCGACTGTACGAGTTTCGCTAGGAATTTAGCGAATCTCGTGAAGAATATTAAACGAGGGGATCGTGTAAGTTTGATTTTGTTACCTACAAAGACGTTTTTTAGATTTTTTGCTATTTCAGATTTTATTCTTGACAACGACAAACGCTCCATTCAACGCCAAAGCCACCTTCAAGAAGATCCACGATAAATTCGTGATAATACCAACATCTGATTACGGCAGCGCCATGCTGCGTTACAAGTACAGCCTGCTCAAGTACCCAACTGTAGATCCAGACTTGGATGTGTCTTCTCTCGCATTGATGTCTCGCGAATACCCGCTAGACATGATCACCCGTGCCATCGACGATACTCTCACTCTGAAACGGAGAATCACCCTGCGACATCAGCCATTGAGCGAGAAAGAGATCTTCGACACCCTGAAGAGCTACAAGTTCGACCAAAAACTGGCCACCAAATTTGAAAAATTCGTCAACGGCCTGCCCTTGGAGAAACGAAGACGGCGAATTCTCAAATCCGAGAGAAACGAGCAGGCCAAGGAACGGAAGAATAAACGAAACTAGGACCAGCAAAAATATTCCAAAACTATTTCTATTTTCTCTCTCTCTCTTATTTCTTTCGTACACGAGAGGCAGGACGAACGTGGGTTAATTTATGCCGGAGTGAAAGAGATCGGTGGCGTATTAATGAAAAAGCAATGAGGTTGTGCAAGTGTAAATCCGGCGCCCACGCGACAACCGGAGTCTGTCTCTCGAGGAGCGAGGAGGTTCGGGATTCGAGTTTACGAAGTAAATAAAATTTAGCGTCGGGCGAAATTCAGCCAATGAAACTCGGAATTTTCAGCAAAAATCTTTTCACAATCGATTTCTCGTCGACGTGGTCCACGAACGCTGTCATCGTCCTCTCTCTCTCTCTCTTTTAATTCGTGTGCGTGTGTGGCTCTTCTCACGATTTTTCGCCTACGCGCGATTCGACGCCCACGCGTGCCCGTTGCTAACCTCCTCCTCCTCTCGATTCCTCCGCACGCAATTTTTATCCTCTTATCCTCGACGATTATCGCGAAAATTAAAATCCTACCGAAAATCGATCCTTGCAATTGATCCTTCGCTTCCCGAGTTCACCGGTAGCTCCTGATGATCCTGATGCACGTCCTTTTATCACCTCGACTCGACCGGGCCGGTCATTTTTCGTTCCCTGGCTCTCCTTAATCCTTCCGGTCCCGAGTTTGGTACATCCTGGGAAACGGGCCACTGTTATCGATAAACAAAACGAGATCACAATGCGTTCGAGCGAGTGGAAGGCCGCGCGGCCGCGAGCACACGCGCGATGGGACTCAACGAGAGGCCCGCTCGTGTTCGCGGGCTCGGTGTGCCCCCGCAAAACGAACGGGTGGTGCGAGAGAGAAGGAGAGAGGGAGAGAGAAAGAGAGAGAGTCGTCGCGTTGTCCACGCGGGGGCCCGGTCCCGGTAGTGAGGCTCCCCTACCACTACTCTCGCTCAGTTTCCACATAGCATAGCCATGTATGGCACACACCGGACCGTTCACGTTCTCTCTCTCTCTACCTCCCCGTCCCCCTCCCGCCCTCTCTCTCGCTCCCACACGATTCTCAATGCGTTCCTCTCCCGTCCTCGTCGCGCGCACGGCTCTTACCTTACGCCCACTCGGGCCAAGTGGGCGCGATCCAGGTTACCCACGATGAGGATACCTCTCCCCCTCTTCCTCGAGGAATCGAAATTCTGGATATCTTTATACACGACGATATGTCGATTAGACCACGAATGGATTCTTCGTCCTCTTCTCGTCTCTCTCTCTCTCTCTCTCTCCTCCTCTCTACCGATCGAATCTCATTGAGTAGATTCGTAGGAGAAAAAAAGGAGACCATCCGAGACCGAAAGAGACAAATATTGTGAAACTAAATCGAAGGTTCTTTTATGAATGCGATGTGAATGGCTCGGCTTGCGTTTATGGACTTCGTTTCACTCCTCGGGTCTTTGCACTCGTTATTTCTTCTGATGAATAGCTTTGGTGTACGAATATTATTTTGTCGATATTTTTTCTGAAATTTTGAATAGTTTTGAGCTACAAACTGACGAGTCTATGGATTCGAGAAGGCGCTAGGTCAATATACCATTTCTACTACGAATCATTGAAAAATTCTTATCTGTCCTCTTCGTTCGCGAACCGTGAAATCGATTATTCTCGTACGGCCGATCGATCGCATCCCGTCGATTCCCACCGATCGAGTCCGATCGGCAGATCGAGTTCCCATGCTTAGCGATGTCGATGTTGCTCCTCTTTTTTTCTTACCCCTGACTCGGCCGTTTTTGCACACCGGGCACGGCAGCCTCGTTGAGATTCTGCGTGAAAGCCCGTGCCGGCCTCGATTGTGCGTAGCCAGATGAAAATTCAATAGTTAATGAATCAAAATGTCGAGAATTCTCGAGAGCGAAATTTTCGTCCGAAACGTGAAATCGTATTTTCCTCGACATAGAAACTCGACTCCTCTCTTCGATACTCTCGCTCGTTACGAAATAACGTAAAACCGGGCTCCGACGCCTACGCGCGAAATCGACTCGACAAAAGAATTTAATTTTCTCTCGCGCGAAGGGTTCGCCGTGAGGAAAAAAACTGCGCGAAAATAATACAACTCGGAATCGGCAACCACTTGAGTAATCGCGGTGTTCGATAAACCGTATCGATAGTCTAGTTGCGTAAATTTTCCACGGGCGGAAATTAATTTTCATCGCGTGGGATGCGCGTGAGATGGTGAACGGCTCTGTGGGATATCTCTCTCCCTCTTGCGGGTCCCGATTCGTAAAACGAGAGCTAATGGTTCATACGACGGAGTAGAAAATCCATTCAAACGCCGATAAAGACGGAGCTCGAGAATGAGAAAAAAAAAAGAGATCGGCGACCTCGGGGTATTCCGCGAAATGTAACGAGCGACCCGTACGTACTTATCCAGCGCGTCTCCAAGTTCGCGAGCAAAAAACTGATTCGTCCGAACCGGCTGTGTGTATCGGCAAAACTAGTCGATCGGAGCCCGTTCATGAGAACGGCGACTCCACTTGCCGCTGTATCATCCGTCTTCGAGTCGTACCGACTCCCTTGCAATTGAAACGGATTGTTGAAACATTTAACACGTCTATACAAAAAATATATAAATATATATTTATTATTTTCGATTTTACAATTTGATTTGCACATTGTGTGAACGATTCATAACAATTTATGTATGATTCTTACCTCAACGTCTAATTTGTATAAAATATAACTTTTATATATAAATATATCATTTGATTAATTTATTATACATGTATACAATTGCTTTTCGTGTCCTTCATTCAACGCTCCATTAATTCGATATAATCGTGAACATCGCGTATAAATCTTCTTAAAAATAAATGATCTTTTTTAACATTTATTATCAAATCTTTTACGTGTTGTTCACTGTAAAATAAATATTACAAGTCATTAATTAAATATCAAAACTAAAAAAATAAATATTTAGAAAGAACTTACACTACTGAACCAAATATACATTTAACAATGACATCCGTAGGTTCGATTTTGCCAAACGGTTTCAATGTAACATATACTTTGATTATAGTATTTAACGTATTCGTACGAGCTATGAATGATATTCTGTGAAAAAAATTAAAGATGAGTATTTTGAAAAAATAATTCATTACTAAATGGGTTTAAAAATCCATATTTTACCGATCGAGATTGATTTCTAGAGCATTAAAACCTTCCAACTTTCCCAAATCTTTCCTGAAATCCATAACAAGTTTCACTTCGTCGGATATAAATTCTAATAATCGATGAATTTCAGTTGAGTCGCGGAAGTTCTTCATTAGCGATGCCACCTCAATTTTTTCGAGTAAAAGTTTATGTATAAGTCTCACTATTAAATTGGATTCATCTGAAAAACATTCAATAAGTAACGAATATTTTTTCTGTATTTTCTATAACTTACCAGTCAGTCTCGACGAGAGTTTAATTTCGTTAATTTGAAATAATTGAGCATTATGATCGAATTCCGATAAATATATACATATCCACAACGATCTACACATAAATCCGGCTACCAAAAATTTTTTCTTCTCATCTTTATGTAATAAGTCCCAAATAATGTCATCCCTGAAAAATTATTTTTATTAATGATTATGAATAAGAATCAATAATATTTATAATATACATACCTTGCTGCTGTATCTACCAATTCTTCGGTCAGTTGTTCAAACGGACTCTTGGGTATCGATTTATTTATCGATTCAAGTTCCATTTCAGGCTGTGAAGTAGTCTCTTTTTGCTCTACAACTTCGAGATTTTCATCAACCTTTTCGATATTCTCATCTTCATCTCTAGGATCCACATCCATTTTGTCAGGCTCGCTTACAAAAGAATTTTCGTCTAACATACTTTCTGGTTGAGAGACGTTCTCGATTTGATTTTCGGCATCCATATTACAACTAATATTTTCCATCTGCGCATCCATTCCCTGCGGCCATTCGGGACTTAAATTTTTACAATTATCTAAACGTGTTATTTCTCGAATTGGACTATTCTCCAAATTTTCCCCTGGACGATCAAATGCTTCTTCAGTCTTTTCATTCTCTTGATGCAACCCAAACTCAGCCTCGGTTCTCTTCTCTTCAGGAAAACCTCGACAGCTTTCGTTTACGATCAGACCAGAGTTCGGTTTGTCAGGCTTTTTATTTCCTTGATACAACCTAGACGCAGTCTCGGCTCTCTCTTCAGGAAAACTTCGATTGCTCTCGTTTGCAATCAGATCAGATTCAGTCATAACCTCGTCTTGTTTCTGAATATCAGTCTGGTCAATTTCTTCGTTGTGTTTCTTCACCACAAAGGTTAGCCTTCTATTGCTCGTCGTCTCTTCAGCATCAGCTGGTGGTTGCTGGACTGCTGGTTGCTTCACAAAAGTCCGCCGACGTATTTGATCGACCAGTGATTTCGGTTCTCCCTGCGGAGCGCATTTTATAATAAATGTTCTCCGTCTGGATTCCATCGATTCTTCCGGTTCTTTCCGAATGACAAAAGTTTCGCGTCGAATGTTTCGACTACTCGACAGAGTAGAGTTTTGGTGATCCAGAAGGTCGTCCTGTCGGGAATGCTTGCGTTTAGGACTGTCCAGTTCTCTGCAGGTATTCTGACTGATCGTCCTTTTTTCTGTATTTTGCATTTTCCCTGCCAATTTAGCAGCATTCTCTTCAGACATCAGATGCGAAGTTATTCGGGTCCTGGAAGATTCAATGGAATCTTGGAGTTCGTTCTGTCGTACGTATTTGCGTTTCAGGGACTCGGATTCTTTTTTGGTTTTTGATTTTTCCAATTCTGCTTTTTTAGTAGCTACATCTGTTTTTTCTACAATGGAAGGTAAATTATTTTTGCTTTGATTGATCAAACTGCTCTTAGGTAGAATCTCATTCGAAATGCTCTCAGAGTAAATGAAGGAAGGCGCTTGGACTCCATTGAGATCCTCTAAGTGTTCATCTTGAAGTAAAGTTCTCCGTAGAGATGACAACTCGCTGTCTTCTTCCACTTCTGTCAAGTTCGATAACTCCGTCTGATGAATCGACTTCTCGGTTTGAAGGACTGGGATGTGGACACCCTCGGCTTCGGGGTCGTTAACTTCTATTATGATCGGTGGGATATTCTCTTTGTCGATAATTGGCAAACCTGAACGAGGAGGTGGTACAGTGCAGGTCATTTCCATCGAACTGTCATGAAACACATCTGCTACCAAAGAACCAGTATTTTTATAAGTAGAATCTCTTAAGTCTTCGTGTTCAGGTTGATGGTCAGAAAGAACGTCATCGTCTTTAGTAGTTTTGGGTATTTCTTCAACTTGAGTCCTTGTGATATTCGACTGACGCGTATTCTCCAGGTGGCGTATGTTTGGAATGGCACATGTGATTTCCACTGGCATATTGTCAAATACTTGAGTTCTACTGGAATCGAGATTTTCATTTTCCACACGACGAATGCTCGGAATAGCACAAGTCATTTCGACAGGCATATCATCGAATACTTGAGTCCTACTGGAATCAAGATTTTCATTTTCCGCACGACGAATGCTCGGAACAGCACAAGTCATTTCGACAGGCATATCATCGAATACTTGAGTCCTACTGGAATCAAGATTTTCATTTTTCGCACGACGAATGCTTGGAAGTGCACAAGTCATTTCAACAGGCATATCATTGAATATTTGAGTTCTACTAGAATCGAGATTTTCGTTTCTAATTTGACGTATACTTGGAACAGCACAAGTCATTTCAACAGACATATCATCGAATACTTGAGTTCTACTGGAATCGAGATTTTCGTTTCTGATTTGACGTATACTTGGAACAGCACAAGTCATTTCAACAGGCATATCATCGAATACTTGAGTTCTACTGGAATCGAGATTTTCATTTTCTACACGACGAATGCTCGGAACAGCACAAGTAATTTCGACAGGCATATCATCAAATACTTGAGTTCTACTGGAATCGAGATTTTCGTTTCTGATTTGACGTATACTTGGCACAGCACAAGTCATTTCAACAGACATATTGTCAAGTAACTGAGTTTTGGTAGAATCAAGATTTTGATTTTCAATTCGACGAATACTTGGAACAGCACAAGTTTCTTCAATAGGTATATTGTCAAATACTTGAGTTTTACTAAAATCAAGATTCTGATGTTCGGTTCGACGAATGTTGGAAATGGCGCAAGTCATTTCAACAGGCATATTGTCAAATACTTGAGTTCTGCTGAAATCAAGATTCTGATTTTCGGTTCGACGAATTTTTGAAACAGCGCTAGTCATTTCAACCGGCATGTCGTCAAATACTTGAGTTCTACTGCAATCAATATTCTGATTTTCGGTTTGACGAATGTTTGAAACAGCACAAGTCATTTCAATAGACATGTTGTCAAATACTTGAGTTCCACTAAAATCGAGATTCTGATTTTCAATTAGATGACTGTTTGGAATAGTTCTCGTAATTTCAACAGACATATTGTCTAATACCTGAGTTCTGGTAGAATCAAGATTCTGGGTTCCCATTTGACTTAAGCTTGGAATTATTTCAGTAGGCTTATCATCTAATAGTTGAGTTTTCATTGTATCAAAATTGAGACGACTCTCTGTGGAACAGACTGTAGGAATGACACCTGTAAATTCCATAGATGAATCACTATAAATTAATGTATTCTCAAAATTTTGATTTTTTTGTTTAGTTTCTTCGAATGATTCAATAAGTCGAGTATCAGCATTCGCTGTGTCAGCGTTTATTTGAGATGGACAATGTGACAATGTCGTACTGGATGGCAACAATGAGTTCAACATTTGCGATGATACTGATGGAATTGCACAAGTTGTCTCTATTGAATCGTCAAAAATTTTAGTTTTTTCGATTAGCACTTTATTGGCCAGTGATTTTCTCAATGATGTCGATGATCCAATAACATTTCGGGTAACCAGTTTCCCAGGTGTGAGTGGCGAATTAGAAATAGAAGTACAGGTTAATTCCATTGTATCATTGTTTTGTTCATTATGTAAATTCTCAGAATATGTACTACAACCATTAGTGATTACACTATTTCGCATTTTAGCTTCGAATATCCTAGCTGCTTCAGCTCCCTCTTCGGCAGTCATTGTTCGTCCACTTCGGTTTATATTTCTGGAAATTATTGAAGATATTGGTATTGTTTCCTCTACCGATGAAGAATTCAAATCCATTTCGGCTAAATTTCCAACTGTTGTTGATGATCTTGTTTGCACCATTTCAGTAAAAACTACTGAATTTCTTTCGTCGATTATTGTCTGATAATCAGTTATAGGAGGGTCAGTCATTTTCATAGACACATTTGGACATTCGGTTGATTTAGTGAAACATATAACACCACTTATATCACTTTCGATTTCTGAAATTGGAGGTTCAATTTTATTAATGTCAACATTTTCTTGAACAATAGTTGGCGCAGAAAGTTCTGAAGGATTTTTCACTATCTTTTTTTTAAAACTGAGCCTTCTTGGATTTTGCAAAGAGTTTTTAGAAGATTCCAATGACAATGTACTGATTCCTTCGCCAATACTCGCAGTATTTGATAGATTATAAGAAGTACTTTTTCGATTGGAATTACTACTTTGTGGTATTTTGGAAACACTTCGTCTTGTAACTTTTTGATATATAACATTAGTAGTAGATACTTCTTGAACATGACTTTGTTGAACAGCAATTTCTCGTGTTATTTTAACACTCTCTTCTTGCGCTACACTACCATTTTTGGAGTGGCTTGAATCATTTTCTTCATAACTATGATCCCATATGGTTCCTCGTTCGACAGAATCACAAAATTTCCTATTGAAAATTTAATAAATTGTTAGACTCAATTAAACTCATAAAATGAATATTTTTGTGGAACCTTACTTGACGTGTTTTTTCTCAGCAAAACTGACTCGTCTCTTAATTTTTGCGGTAGGTGTCCCCTCTGGGGATATATTTGCATCTTGCAGTACATGCCGAACTTTGGGTGGTTTGAGGATCTATACATTAAATAAATTAAAGTCGCAAAATATTATGCAGCACTGTTGTCAAAGAATGCTATTACTATACTTACCGATGAACGCCTGGAGGGACTTTTTTTCGAAGTTGATGGTAACCTATACGATGAAGAAAATGTCTATCACTCGTGCACTCTTTCAAATTCATTATTAATAACTCATACTTACATTTTTCGATCATTTCACTCCACAATGACAATATTAACGACAATTTGAAGTTTTGAATTTCCGTTACCACTAAATAATTAAATCAAGTGAGGTAACTCATTACGATTTTAAGCCGTAAAGCTCCATCTATAATCGATATGATGTAAGCTTGAAAATAACATTCTAATTGGTATCTCGCCAGTCGCCATTGACAGACATTTGAATTTTATAAAGTGAGGTTGGGTTTAACATTCAACATGATTTGATCGGTGCTAACAACGTAAACAAAAATAAAAATTTTAATTACCGGATTACTTTGGAGTTACCTAATTATACGTAATAAAATGAAGAGTTTATTAATATTTATACCAAATGAATTATATAAACGAAAACATGGTTATATATTTGGTAAAGTTGTATATGATGTAAACAATGGCGTTAAAAAATTTTTTGTTATCGATGTACGAGAATCGAATTATATTAATTCATGTAAATCTTCAATCAACATAATTGGATATTATTTTGGAGCTGAGAGCTCGAATATATATACCGATAAGAAATGTTCAGATTGGTTGAATCTTGGAATTTTGAACAACAAATCTGACAGTAGTTGTGGTTATTATATAAAAAATATAAGCATTAATAATAAAAAAATTAATATTACGTCAAATAAATTAGTTTTAATAATTTATGATCATACTGTTTTAAAAGAGACTGAATTATTTCTACCAAAGTCAACTACCGGTAATCATTTTTATGAACTGAGAAAGATACTGAATTGTAAACAAGTAAAGAAAGAAATTGAAAAAAAGTCCATGTTTCGATGCATTAAGGAGACATTACTAATATATCATATGCTCTTATATTACTATCCTATTATTCTCCTTGCAAAAGTTACAAACAAATTAATGCCAATTCTGAAATATTCGTCACTGGGTCTACATACGAATAGCTGGTTGGAGAATAACAAATGGATGCTTATCTGTATAATTCGTGATAAAAAATTGACATTGAAAACAGGAAATTATATATGTACAATGATTTTAGATATGTTATTAGGAATATTATTTTTACAGTTACTCTTACATAGTATTAATAATACTCCACCATCTGAAGTACTATTAATCAATGCAGAGGTAAATGATTTACATATTTAAATAATTAAGAAATTATTCATTTCGACCATTATTTTAGGAATTAGTAGAAAAACTTCAAAATATAATCAACTGGTTGATGGGAGCACCAGCAGGTTTAAAACTGAATTATATGTTCAACAATATATTAGGAAAATTTTTCTTGTACCATATCGACTTATGGTGGACCTTTTTGCTTCTGGCTAAACCAATTATGGATTTTGCATTTAATGTTTTATTATTATTCGGAGGATTAGGACTCACATTTCAAGTCTCTATCGCAGCCGATTTATTAGCGCTTATAAGTTTCCATTCTTATTGCATATATGTATATGCAGCTAGGTAAACCATTTGAAGTTTCATTATCAGAAAAAAATTATCTACAGCATTCTCATTACTGTTTAATTTTGAATTACAGGTTTTTCAATATTCAGCTAAGGGCTCTAACTGCTCTTTTCCGATTATTTCTAGGGAAGAAGAAAAACCCATTACGAGAAAGAGTAGATACCTGCGAGTACCAACCTGATCAGTTATTTATTGGAACTCTGTTATTTACAATAATTCTTTTTCTCATGCCAACTACATGGGTGTATTATGCAGTCTTCACTTCGGTATAAAGAGTTTTTTAGTCACCCTATATTGCCATCGTAATATTTTATTATTTTTTTACTTACTCAACAGCTCAGATTAATTCTCATTGGAGTTGGTGGATTTCTTACTAGAGTAAAATATTATTTACAAATTATGCCAATATACACATTTTTCATGTGGATTTTCCATTCAAATAGTACACGTGGTAAGTTAAATAATCTGTATCAACTGAGAAGTATGAAATTTAATTTGAATCTGTTTTCAGGCAATGTGGATATTAATTTATATTCAAGCAATGAAAGCAAGCAGGTTGCTTTGAAAATGACATTAATCGTTTCATCTTGGTCTAGAGCTTGGTCTCAAAGCATTCCAGATACAATTATTAAATTCTCCCCTGTTGCATGGAGTAAGACAATAAATAATATAATCTGGGGTCAGCTATTACACACTATATGAAATGTATAATCACAACATATTTTAACAATTATAACAAATTATTTATTTAATTCAAGTATCTAACTGTTATTATCTCTAAGAGAATCTTAAATTCCTAAGTTATTTATTTTCAGGTTCCATATCTTTAATGTGATCAGACAATTTTCTTTCAAATTTTCGATCGATATCATTTTCTTCTCTAAGTACACAGAAGTAAATTAGAAATATTCCTACACTGAGGGAAATAACATAATCTTGAAACCAAGGTGGAGCAGCATAATATCTGGCTCTTCGTGAAGACCACGAAGCAGCCTCTGTGCTAGAAAATTTAATTGGTTTATTTAAATCGTCATCATCTTCACTGGATGGTATTCTGTTACTCTGCTGAGCAACAGTTAACGTATTAGGGCTTGCTGTCAACCTGCAAAAAAATTTTTATGAAAATTCTGGTTTCACGAGTATTGATTTTCGGCAAATTATAACGCAATACCTCAGAAGCAAAGATTCGTTGCGTTTGGCAACTACAGGAGTTTTCAATATTCTTCGTAGCATGTTGATGCAATGTTACTGCAACAATACGCTAAATTAGGTAACCGGTTACGACTGTACAGGTTAAAAAATTGTTTGTCTTCTTAAAACAGAAGAAATCAAAGCTAAGTAAACTAAATTATGATTATTGTCTTACCTTACTATAATTTACTATATTTAATTTAATAAAGAGGTCGACAAAGTATAATTATGTGAAAAAAGAAGAATAAATAATTTGTTTTGGTAAAGAGCAGTTGCAGTGGATAAAACTCCAATTACGGGCGTTGCGATCGCTTAGGAGCGTAATTCAAAATTTTCAAATCTGCCCTCATAAATCATAAAAATAACAAGCTCATCCTATCGTATAATATGGTATAATATATGCACGATTTTTAAGCGTCCAAAATTTTCTGACGCAAAAGAGCAGTTGTAACGGTCATCGGCCAAATTTCAACGTGGCCACAATAACTTATCGAGGTACTGAACATTCTGGCGTTCCCGATTGGTCCTTGCTAGGATCGCGCGACTATAAAATATGTGACTCACCCGACTCACCGTCGGGTGCGTAGAAAACGCTACGACGTAATAGTCGTCGAAACTTGCGCCGGCGATAAAAACGACCCCGAGACTGTGCCGGCACGTGTTTCTCGAACATCCGACTATTCATATGGAGGACGCGAGAACTACGGAAATACCATCTCTCCGCTCTTTCGCCGAATTATCTCGCTCTACCTCTAACAGAGAAATAAAACACCCGGCCGTTCCTTCGTAAAATTGACCTATATTTTATTTTCGAATTATCTTATATACAGCTTATAGGTATGTTTGTCGGATAACGCACAAATGCGTGTTTTCATCGAAACAGAGCACACGTGTACGAACGGCAGCGTGTGTGCGCGACTGCCTTGGCAATTACAAATGAAAATAACCTGCTATAGAAAAAAAACGATGCCAAGTCGAGTCGTGTTTTGCTCCCAATTATGTGTATGCGTGACACATGTGTAATATATATGTACACTCGATAGAGATAACGAGTTTCGCTCGACTCTGATCTACTCGAAAATAAAATCAGACTATCACCGAGTGGCTGAGAGAAAAGTAAAAGGAAACAAAGGAAATGTCAACATTGTTTACCAATCGGAATATGTAATGAATGTAAAGAATTTATTATAATTTTTCGAATGGGTCTATTACAAAGTTGCAAGAGAATATTGCACGAATCGGTGCTGCCCTCTGTTTATAGTACGAGAGTGGGAGATGCAAATCCGCATAATAAATCGTGCGTGACGTCACGAAGCGAATAATGTCTTCCGATTACTATCACGGCCAAAGTTGTACCTATAACGTGACCGGTCGTCGCTCGTTTCGCCCGTGAGCAGCCGTTTCAACCTGTCGAACATAAATAAGAATCGTATTCCGTACCTGATCTCGTCAAGAGTCTCGGGTTCGAAAAAAACAACTCGAATTCTGAGTTACGTACCACATTAAAAAAAAATAGTAACGAACAACAAGCAAATTCCTCATTCTCGAACAATCGATTTCGTAAAGGGAAATAAATCTCCGATAATATACTCTCATGAATAATTTATCGACTTTTTTCTCGTCGATTAAAAATTAATTTTGGAAAAAAATCAAAGTACAGGGTGATTTACAATTTCCCGTTAGAGCAAAACACGCGGGTATGTAATCGGGTGTGTTTGTAAACATCGCGCAAATAAGTCGCCTAGCCAAAGCGCGTGCGATACTTGAGTTTGTTTACGCATACACATCGTATTCTCGAATCATACGAGAGAGGAGTTCCGACGGATTCGCGAAAAATGAGTAAAAATCAACTCGATATGGGCGAGAAGATAGAGAGAGAGAGAGGACGATAAATACGATAAACCTCGAGTACAGATAACCACGTTCGCTCTATCGTTACATATTTATCGATAATAAGTCGCATGCTCGACAAATAATGTGAGAACTGGTAAGGTCGCGCACACTAGTTTGATCCCTATGAAAGAACCTCTCTCCGATTCGCTTGCAAGAATCAGCTGCGTCAATGCTGACGATAACGCGGAAACGTAAACCTTGTTTGTGCGCTGATCGAGCCAAAATATATCGGATTCGAAACGAGGTGAAATTGCGCCTGGCAACTAGCCGTACACAATATATTCCCGGATTCCTACCAGGAATTGTTTTGATCCGGTTGAAACAACGAAACGAAAAAGAAACGGAAATTGGTTAATTTCAACTGTAACAACAAGATTCCGTATATCGGCTCGTTCCTCCGTCGCGAAATCAAAAAGACGTTATCTCCGACGGTTTAATTGCGCTGCAAGGCTGACGAAATTTAAGCCAATTCCGACCCGGTCTCTTTTTCACTCGCGATCAACGATGACGCATTACGGGAGCCGACGATTAATCGGGTGCACGCGGTTGGTGCTTTTACGAAACCACGCGCGTTTTCTTTCCCGAACGAGTCCAGCTAGAGGCCACACTCAACAAGAGACGGATAACGACGGATGACAAAAATCGAGAGTAAAGCGTCGAGCGAATGAAATGGCATAGAATTCAAATGAGATGACTAAGTACCAATATAGCGACTGACAGATGTCAATGACCCGCTGTAACGACGAGCTGCGAGCTTAATGAGATTGCCCGGCGAAAGCGAGAGAGTTAGTTTCCTCGTCACGAGACGAAAAAGTTCAATGAAAAACATTAACAATCGATTACGCGTGTAAGAAGCTTACGTAATTGCGTCGACTCTTTTTCTTCGCTCGGTACGTAAACAATAATAACGCGACTTGAAATTGTCTCTAAATATAACTAGGAGACGCGCTATTGATTATCGATTCTTCGACTATCGATAAGATTAGCTAAGACGAGTCGCACGAAATGATCCGAGGCGACGCACGAGATTGGGATCATCGGCGACGAGCGAGGCACCTATACCGTCGTCTATACCGTCTCGTTCGAGAGAGTGTGCGTGTTTGTGTTTATCATTCCTCCATCCTGGATCACTCTCCTCCGCTCATACGATATCGCATTATCGCCGGAAAAGAGAGACAAAGAGAGAAAAAAACACATTCGGCACATATTTTTTTAATCGTGGCAACTGTTTGTTTTTCTCCCCTCTCGCGCACCCCCGTCCGCGGTTAATTAACTCGTTCCGTGCCCTCATTAGAGCGTGAATGAGAGGACTCGAGTGTACAGATATTGCAACATTGCTGCGCAGTTACGCGATTTATTTGGCGACAAAAAATAAGGAAGAACGGTACAGCGGTTTGAAAAATACAGGTCTTATGTAATATGGAGATTGATAATAACAGTCGCAGATAAACACGAGTGCAACTATTCGAGTGCATCGATGACCCACCTCAACATCGTGTACGACTATTTTTAGATAGCGCGCGGTCCGTAGGAAGGGTTAGGATGAGGTTAGGTTGGCGAAACGACAGACGGGGATTTCGAATTGCGACGAGAAAATTTATTTCTCACCGCTTACGCATCGCGAATGTTCTCTAGGTGTTGTTTTTCACGCGAGTCGTAATATGCATTTTCGCATTTGCCGGGAGTCGGTCTTTTCTTCGACGTTGGCCTCCACCGTGCGTATTCTCCCCCCTCCTCGTCTCCTCGCGTCTCCCCACGATCCCCACCAGTTTTCTACACGAGAGTCGCGTGATGTTATACGTGGCCGACGACGCTGCTGCGCGCGCAACACCCGCTCTCGTCCGAAAAAACAATATTTGCGCTAACAACGATACAGCCGATAGACGAGGCGACTATTATTTCCCGTGCAATTCATCCGACACCGCTCCTCGGGTTAACCTTTGCGAAAAATACGATCGGCGTCGACCCTTCTCTCCTCTCCTCATCGCCCTCGACAATGCCGAGTCATCGCGAAATAATAAAGATTTCGTCAAACGCGGTAGTATCGCGTTCGCGATTTTTTTCTCGCAAAAGTAGCAAACGACTCCTATTTTCGCTATCTCCGGGCGGCCATTTTGATCGGCGACGAATGACGATATCGATCGATCAATCCAATCGAAATATAGTAATATCGAAACTCGCAAATCGCACGTGCTATATTTCTTCAATCCGTCTGAACCTAGCCAGAGATTAATTGGTAAAACGACGCTACCGTGACCCATTTCCGGTCGATTACAATCTGGATGCTTTCTAATTCGTGAATTTTTGAATTCGAAAATACGTTACTTAATTTGTCTCGTACAGTTTATGCGATATACAAGTGGACGAAATTAATTCTCGTCCTTTGTATTGCAGCGGTTTCGTGTGACTCCCGTGTAGTCAATTAGAATACAGGAACGCCAACGAACTTTTATAACCCTGTGAAATTTTCCCAAAATACGAAACTAGAGTAGAAACATGAAATGACAGAAAAAGCATAGCATTCCCAGAGGTAAATATTATTTATTTTGTTTTAGCTATGAGGAATGTCCTATTATGCCTTATACATTAATAAAACAAAAATAATAAGGATGGCTAAAAAATTTGCAGTTAAACGATGGGTGTCGTAACCTCAATTTCCTAGGTTTTTGCATTTCGTTTTTAAACACGATGAAAAAATTGAAAGCAAATAAAAAAGAAAAATTTTCCAGAACTGGTCTATAAGAGGTAAAAAACAAAAAAATTCGGGCCGATTCAAATCGAAGATAAATTTTGGTGAAGACCAATCGTTAGTATCTCTTTCAATGATGTATATGTATAAATATAGGCCGTGGATTCTTAAAACTGGCCAGCCGGGTTCCACGTGCCGCGGACAAAGACGCCTCTAGAGGCGCGAGGCACCACTAAATTGGTAATCAAAAAGAGAAAAACAACACTTTGGAAAGACAAAACGAGTTTATTATCGATGCAGAAAAAAAACAACACGAGTTCGTTACGTAAAATAAAACACTAGTGACAAGGAGCGCCATCTCGTACGATAACGGAACGTGGTTAACGTTTTGCATCATTCCGCAATTAGGTTAATAAACTCACCGATTTGCATCACGTCGATGCGTCAGTATTGCGCGATGTCCTCCAAAACGAATGGAAAAAAATAGAGGCAGGGAAATA
This sequence comes from Goniozus legneri, assembly GCA_003055095.1. NCBI lineage: Eukaryota > Metazoa > Arthropoda > Insecta > Hymenoptera > Bethylidae > Goniozus > Goniozus legneri. The sequence goes on from NCVS01000114.1 coordinate 301,096, forward strand.
ACGAGCTTACGAAATTATCGAAAAAAAAAAAAATAAGAGAATTCTACCGGCCGGCGTCTCGCGTTTCGTCGGTCGAATTTTTGTTGTTTTTCCTCCAGAGCCGGTAGAACACGGAAGATAGATGTGGTGAGAGTGCTCGCGCGGGGGAGAGGATGTACAGTTTGGTTCGTCGAAGGTCCCGAGGTGAGAACCCGCACGGGCCACGAAGCCTACGTGACGGAGTACAGGCACGTCGGAGGGCGTCGTCGCCGTTTCGTGCGAATCTCGAGAGTGGGGAAAAAGCGGTGGCCGGCGTGGTAGGGGGAATCAAGGGGGGTTTAGTAAGCAGCGCGGCCATCTTGATGTTCTCAGTCGGAAACCAACTGCCGAGCAGTGAGGGACGGTGAACGTGTAACAGGCCAGATGTGTTAGCCGTGGGATTTTTTAATGCGCTTCCGAGCCCGACGAGCGCCCGCGTGCGAAGAACGGCTGTGCGATAGCGACAGGAAGATCGAAAACAACATCGTACGATAACGACGATCGTTAGGAGACAGTTTTGCGGTAGGGAGGATTTTCGCCAGCGAAAATTGCCCACCAGATAAACCGGCTTGCGAGAGGGTAACGGAGTGAGACAGACGGTAGTGTTGGTAGCGGAGAAGAAATTGGAGGTAACGGAGAAGCCGACTCGATCTTTGGATTGTCAGCTTCTCTCCGATTAACGAATAACAGCTGCGAGAGCTCGTGGAGAATCTCGATAGGAAAATTTCGAGACGAGGTGCGTGGATCCGAGAAGGGTTGATACGACGAAGGTGCGAGAGGAGAGAAGTACGTCGACAAAGTCCTGTGATAGTATTTATTCAACAAAAGATTTAATTACGTTATTGGATCGAGGGAGGAGAGCGAGAGCGAGAGAGTGAGAGAGAGAGCGCGCGTTGTTCCATTTTCGAAGAGGAATCGCGCGCCAAATAATAATCCTGAGGAGTCAAGCGGAGTGTATGACGGAGATAGAAGATTGCAGTTAGATAGGCTTTATAATATTTATTTGTATCTGTGATATCGAAGCTGATATATCCACGTCGCAAACGCATTCATCGAGTCTATCGGTCTTGATAATAATATTTTTAAAGAAGAAAAATAAAATAAGCCAGAGTCTAGAAGCGCCGTAGAAGATCGCACGACGCAGCTCACTTTTTTCCAAGAGGACGAAAAATAAAACAAAATCAAGAACGAGTCGAGAATCGTGTCGAGAGGCAGATTATATCAGTATCACACATAGTGGATAGGTGTTTTTTGTATATACGACTGACTCTTTTTTACAATTATTGATACCGGTGCGTATTTTTGCGAAAGAACGCGCGAGGGAGGAAGAGAGAATATCTATTAGAATATCTGCGAAGGCGTTTTATCGAGAAGGATCGTTCCAGCTGACTCGAAACTCGAGAAAAATGGTGGAGAAGATACTGGAAGAGCGAGAGGACGGTTGCCAGGACTCTGGACGAGGTGAGTCGAGCGAAAAAATTTTATCTCCCCCGCCGCGCGGTTCGCCAAACCACGACGCCTGGTAACGCTTTTATTTTGGAAGGACGCGTGCACCAGCGCAGATCGCGTTGTCCGGGTTCCATCTTGCGTCATACTCGTCCCTCGGGTTTCGCCGAAAAGTCGGCTAAAACGCTTTAGAAAATCGCACGAGGCAGCGCGAGCGAGCCGCTATCGCGAATAGAACTTTCTCGATTCGTCGCTAAGCCAGCAGTCGATCGCTTTGTAACGAGAGTGCATATACGCTGCAATTATGCATCGCGCGAGAACTGAAAAAGCCGCTGCTAACTTTCTCCTTGTATTTCTCTCTCTCTTTTTGCGGCAAAGAACAATCGCTCAATTTCGGAACCTCGCATCCTCTTTTTTTTTACTATCGACGGGTTTCGCCAATTCGCACACACACGTGCACGCCTAATTCGCGCGCCTCGCCAACCGGTTTTCCACTCTTTTCTATTATTAAATGCACTCGGTCATCTCCATGGAGGAGATTAGCCTCTCGGCTAACTTGGCTCGATAAGTATCTATAACGACCGGAGCGTTGGGAATAAAAAAGAAACGACGCGCTGTGCGAGTCCGTGGGCTTGCAAGTAAAATACGTCAACGGCGCGTTTATTAATAAAAATTCAATGTACTCGCGTCGACTTCATTCCCGTTCGGTGAGTTTGCGCTTTGTCGGGCCGATCGACGCCGGGTAATTTCGTATCGCGTAGATTCGTTTTTTGAGATTCAATGTGGGTTAGTCGTACCCGTATTGGTGGCGACGGGTAGGGCGCATCGAAGGGACGATGCGCTCCGATCTAAACAAAGAACGAGTAAGGGAGCGAAAGGACTCTCCCCTCCTTTTAAAGGGAACCGTCCGTTTCGCGACGGACAAAGGAAATCCGCGCAACCCCTCGATTTCGATAGCGTCCCCCCTCGCGCAGTAAGGAACTCTCGGTACGCGATGTTCGCTTTAAAGAGGTTCGTATATGAACTCGTCGTTTCACCGAGACCCCCCTCCTCACCTATCCTATTTTTTTCGTTAATAACTTCTTTATGCATTCTCGAATAAATTTTTCAAAACTCGTTAAAACTCGATTAATATTTATGCCGCTATTTGAATTCCTTTATCCGAGATTTTTTAATTATATTGTATAATTTATACCGAATTCCGCGTCTCGGTTTCTATTCCGAAAGCCAAAATCGCGAGAATAGTAAACACTTGAATGTATTAACGTCGCGAACCGAGAAGGAACGCTCCGCTCGGAATAACGCCAAGTTCGCGAGTACGCGCACGTAAACCGTTTCGCGTTTAAGGCGGAACAAACGTTTCGAGCGTTCCCGCGTTGCGTAAAAACCGAACGAATTTCTAAAACGGAGAGGGCGAAAAATGTATCGATTGGTTCCTGCACGTTGCGCAACACCTGTTCGGGGGCACCTGTCAAATTGAGTCATCGTTATATTTCCATTAATGGTCATTTCGTTACGGCGAAGCGCCTCGACGTAGCGAATTTTTTATTCAATTTTCCAAGCAAAACGAAAATATTTTTCGAATTTTATTGTCGATATAAAAAACGGCCGTATAATAAATTCACCTCCGCCTCGTCTAAATATCAGTCCGCTACGGCGAGCGAAGAGCGAGGAAAAGGGACAGCTCCTATTTCTCCTACCTATGAGAAAAGGAGATAAAGAAATCGCGAATTCAAGATGGCCGCGATGAGCGAGCAAGCGAGTGCAATAGAGAGAGAGAGAGAGAGAGATAGTACTCCTTTTCTGTGCCAGTCATTGAACTCCGCGTACGTGTGCGCGCAAGAAGATGAATAGAGAGAGAGAGAGAGAGAGGAGAGAGAGAGATAAGTTTTGCGAGGCGCGGCAGTCCGCTCAAAAATACACGCCGACGAAATTACCCTCGCTCCTCTCTTTTTCACCTAGACTCGCGAAATTTTCGATATTTCCGCCACTTCGATCTCGCCTCCTGCAGGTCTCTCTCTCTCTCTCTCTCGTCGTGACGAACCTTACATAACGAGGTTCCTAGGACACCCCACTAGTCGAGCCCCTCTTCCGATTTCTTTGTTACGGCTCGCTCGAATCGAGAGCTAAAATAACGTACGGGATGTACACTCGAAATATCGTTTGCCCTCGCCACATCTCCGGTTTTATAGCCCGCCCCCGGTGCGCGTACGCAAGTCGGAACGAGAGAGGAGAGAATGGGGAAATAAGTCTTTGTGCGAGGCGATATAAATTCAGCGACGACCCACGCAATGAAATTCGCCGCGTGATCCGCGTTTTGACTCCGAGGAATTACGGCTCGGCTGAAAATAAATGACTCGACGGAGAGGCGATAATGAGATCGAACGGATTTACGCGCCGGTTCGATAAGGGCGACGACAATTAATCGCGTAATCGCGAAGAGGCTTCACGAAGCGCTCTCGTCAATCAAAACAACACGATCGCAAGATTATCACTCGGTTGCGTAATTTTCAATCTGATATCTGCGCTCGTTGAACAAATTTCGGAAAAATTATTACGAGTCCTCCTTTAATATTCCTTTTCAATTTAACCCTTTATGAGCTGAATTTTTTGAACTTATTTTTTTGTTATATTGCAAAATGTGACCCGAAAGACCTTAATTTTTAATTTTCTTTCAAAACTTTGAGATTTTCTGAGGTTATCTGTTTGTGAATGAACTCTGACGTTCCGAATTTTTCCAGGCGATGGGAACTGCAAGGACACCGTGGCCTCGACCGGGGAGTCGCTGAGCGCGATGCAGGAGCGCCAGGAGGAGGCGAGGCGCAAGAGACGCAGGAAGAAGCGCTCCGGCTCGTCACTGGTCTCGTCCTGCTTCCAAGGTGAGGAAAATCCGCACGACTGGCCAATCGATTATACGTTGCGCCCAGTCCTAGGTGAAAGTACCGCTCGCTGAGAGGCTCGCTGGTTTCTCTAGGAAGGAACTTGTCGAGGAAATTGTTGTCGGGGGATACGATAAAAAAAATAATTCAGATTTCGATACGGAGAATTTAATCGAGAAACTCGAGAGTAGCAAATTTTCTTTAATTTCTGGAGCGACTGAAATTCTCGCTAGAACTCGAGGAGACGAAATCGACAGAGCAATGTGGGTTCTTCGATTCATTTTTCGAGCTTCGTTGCGAACTCGGTCGCGGTCTCGCGACTGGATAGTCTCGCCTTAGAAATTCGATCATAAGTGCTCCACAACCGAAGCAGCGGTGGACTACGTGACCTTGCGATCGAGTTTGGAACGTTCCGGAATGCGCCCGGTGCGCGGCGGCAAATGCAAATCGATCGCGCATGCGCCTCCACCTTTGCTTTCGTACCACCCCTCTTTCTTTCTCTTCGAGCCAGCGTACGCCTGCTGTACATATGCTCGCTCTCAGGCTGCGGGAAGTGGTAATTTTCCGAAACGTCGGACGTGATTAAGCCCGTCGATTCGAGGTTGTCAGGAGCCGAACGATGCCCCGAGATAAAATTTCCGATCCCATAATTTATTCTCGAAATTTTGAAACCCGATTTCTCTGTTATTCGACAAACTCGGGAGGGGGAGGGATTATTTTGTCGGCTGGTCGCTAATTCAAGGTCACGGATGGACAGTTTAACGCCTCGTAACCTGACATATTGCGCAACGAGTTACCCCGAGAGAAAGAGCGCGGGCGGAATCCTTAGAGGGACCGCGCAAATCTCACCCTGTGGGTGAAGAAAAAAACGGCGATGGTACGAGAAAAAAAAGGTGGTACCACTCGTGCCGGGAGGATGACGTCATCGTCTCGTATCAGAGGCCCTCTTCAAGGTCGACGAGGTTCTTCGCCAGGCGAGGAAGAAGTGCCGGAGAATGGAGGAGAGAAAAGGAAGGAATTATATCGATTGCCCTGCCCGATGGACGAATCTTGGTACGCGAAACGAGCCACCTCTAATAATAAAACTCGACTCGTTCTCCGATATCCAAAATTGCATCCTCGCTGTTTTGATAGAAAGCCAATCGAGCGTTCGTGCGATTTTTCGCGAGGGAAACGCACGAGAGTTTGCTATACTGGAACACCGGCGCACGTACACACAGACGAGTCGTGTGTACGCGTCGGATTGCGTCATTCGGTTTGAGAGATCGATTCGAGATTCCCTCTCGATTCTTATTCGTACACAGGCAGCGTATTGCATCATACCGTTTTTCCACGCTTAATCTCGTTTGCTTCTGCAAACTCGGTGGGAAATATCCGACTCCGGTTTTCGTTATCGACGCGGAGGCGAGGAGCCGCGAGAGCAGCCGTGAACAGGATGCTAGTAAAAAAAAGAAAAAACGTGTAGCAGGGAAAACTGCGCAGGAATGATTTCATCCACGCGGCATTTCGAGATGGAAAATGGAGACTCCGCGTTGGCAATTTTCGAGTTTACAGACGTCGAGGATACCTTGTATTGTACATCGTTCGTGTATATACCTCACCTCTCTTTCTTCTCTCTCTCCCGAGGCGCAAACGCGACGTTGCCGGCGCTCTCCCCGTGCGAATTCGCCATTTCCAACGGCCGGGCAACGTCGCGGCGATTCGCGATGGCGCACGAGAGAGCCCAAGAGGGAGGGGAGGGGGGAGAGGAGGCTTCCGCAAGAGTGAAAGAGAGAGAGAGAGAGAGAGAGGGAGGAGAGGGGGAACACTCAGGGATGCAGAGAAAGAGGGAAGGGGGTGGATTCGATGTTCGCGGCGCAACACCGCCTGACCCACCACCCTCCTCGACCTTGACATTGGATTATATATCCTCTCTACGCAGGACTACCTATCGCTCTCTCCTATAACCACCGATTCTCTCTCTCTCTATCTCTATCGCTCGTCATCCCTTTTTCGTTGTTTTGTTGCCATAACAGCACTCAAAGTCGAATCGAGCATAACTCGGGAGAGAAAAAAACGAATGACGCAGCGGTAATTCTCGCTGAATTCATCGCGCCTGGTCTTATTTATTTTTAAACCGAATTCACCACCGGGTTTCGCATTTTAACGAGTTTTTCTATTTGCGCATTCGCGTCTTCGTATGCCGTTTCCTTTTTTTTTTTTTCTTATTTCGAATTCCTCGTCGTTATCCGTTCGACATGTGGGGTGGAAACGATTCCCCGCCTCGCTCGCCCTTCCTCGTAATTTCTTTTTATCGCAGTCCTCGAGACGTGATTCGGTTTTCGGTCGACGCGAGGAAAAACAAACACAGCGAGGCTGCGAATCGCACATACCAATTGGATCGTACTTGTTCCACCGACTCGCTCGTTATCGTCGTTTATGTACTCATAACCGTGCAATACGCTCGAAAATTCGAAAAACTCAATTGCGAATTCATAGCCCTCGAATGTTTTAACAGCTTCGATAAATATTCCTATATGTCGATATGAGTCACTTATGTATCACGCTGTATTTTACGCATCGGGCTCTACGGCTCGTCGCCGAGCCGAGAGAAAGAGAGGAATAACGAGCGATACTCGAAGGATGTGTGAGTCTATCCGGCGATGGCGAATAAAGACTCGATTAGATTTGCCAACTGCCGCTCGTTCGCGCGCTGGGGTTCGAGTAGAACAAGAGAGTCGATGTGTATAGTAAATGCTCATAGTAGAATCTCCTATAGCACAGCTCACCGCTAGATTTCTCGGCCAAACGCTAACGCTCTTCGTATTCTCTTGCAGATCTTTACAAGCTCACCGGCGAGGTTCTCGGCGAGGGCGCGTACGCTTCCGTACAGACCTGTCAATCTCTCTACACGGATCTGGAGTACGCGGTGAAGATCATCGACAAGATACCGGGACACGCTAGAGCGCGCGTATTCAAAGAGGTCGAGATGTTCCATTACTGTCAGGGCCACCCCAACATCATACAGCTGATAGAGTTCTTCGAGGACGAGAACAAGTTCTACCTCGTATTCGAGAAGATAAACGGCGGGCAGTTGCTCAAGAGGATCCAGAAGAGCATACACTTCAGCGAGAGGGAGGCGAGTCAGATCGTTCGCGAGATCGCCAGCGCATTAAATTTTCTTCATAAGAAAGGTAACTCGGATCTTACCCAGGAAACTCGGTAGAATGCCAAATGGTCGATGCGCGTGATTTGTGTACCGTTTATTTCAAATGTTGTGAAAGCTCGTTTATAAAAAAAATAGATATCGCGTTATTTATTATTAACCTTTGGACAGCCGGCAATTTTCGGTTCGAGATTCGTATTATCGAATCGGAAAAATTGTTATACACAAACAAATATCAAATTATAAAAAATTCAACTCGAGTCGTGAAACCTACGTCGGGAATCACACTTGAATAAAAATAAACAGCCAAAAGTGACGATAAAGATAAAAAATGTATTGAAAAACGAATAGAAACTGAAATTGCTTAAAAAATTGAGATAATCAATTATGGCTGTCCGAGGGTCAAGTAGCACTTATTACGCTTAATTTTTTTAATTATACCCTTTCGAAAATAAACTGTTCGTATCGACTGTTCGATTCTTGCGAAAATACCAGGAAGACTAAAATTCAATTCTCTCGCAGGAATCGCTCACAGAGATCTAAAGCCGGAGAACATTCTGTGCGTCTATCCCGACAAGCTGACGCCGATAAAGGTGTGCGATTTCGATCTCGGTTCTGGTATAAAATTCAACAACTCGCTGTCGAGTCCCGTGGCGACGCCGCAGCTACTCACGCCGGTCGGCAGCGCCGAGTTCATGGCGCCGGAGGTCGTCGAGGCCTTCTTCGGTGAGACCAACTCGTACGACAAGCGCTGCGACTTGTGGAGCCTCGGCGTTATCATGTACATACTGCTGTGCGGCTATCCACCGTTCTACGGTAATTGCGGCTCCGACTGCGGCTGGGAGAGAGGCGAGAACTGCCAGGCCTGTCAGGAGATGCTCTTCACGTCCATACAGGAGGGCAGGTACGAGTTCCCGGACAGAGAGTGGCGTTTCATATCGGACGACGCGAAGGATCTCATCAAGGGCCTTCTCGTGAAGAAGGCCAACCGACGACTCAGCGCGGAATCCGTACTGAGCCATCCCTGGATCAATCCGGGGCCCTGCATCGGTGTCGAGACTGGGGACAGGCCTCTCACCACTCCTCATATCATCAGGTACAGTGTTTTGAGAGTGACCCAATTCAATTTTTTTTACCTAACTGCAAAATTCCTTTGTGAGAGTCAACTTTGTACGCGTGTTGACACAGCTCGAAAAAATTACCGACAAGTGGTCCGCTTACAAAGTAAACGACTTGTACGCTTAAAGAAATTAAGAAGACATGTTCAAACCGCTGTATCTCGACTGTAAATAATCGATCAGATCGATCGAGAGATTATGTTAAAGAGGAAGATTCGACTCGAAAATGATTGTTTTATTCGATTCGATCGTTCTTTGTTTACGAATGCGAAAAATGATACAGCCGTTTGTTCTCTTAATTAATTGATAGTGTGGAACGAGCAAGGTCTAATTTCGGTTGTTTTTAGGAGGAACAATTCAGCCAGAGAACTGTCGGCGTTCGCCGAGTCGGCTATGGCGGTGAATCGCGTGGTGTTTCAACACTTCTCCGTTAATCTTGAACATCTGATGGAGAATCGCGAACCACGACTGTCGACCTCGTCCACCGACGACGACAACCATCCGTACGGGCACATGTCCGACTCGAGCAGCGAGATATCGGAACACGGCAAGCATTTCACGACTCACTCCTCCAGCGAGTTCGACAACGGCGGTTCCTCGTTGCCCAAGTCCTGCTCGATCTCGTCTAGCTGCGAGCTCACCGAGGGAAAGATCATCGGGAAGAATCGTCTCGTCGGCAAGGATTCGCTACAACATCTGTTCGGTCTGTCGCCACCGAGTGAGAGCAAGTTGATGCAGCGTCGCATCAAGGCACGTTCGTCTAGTCTACTTGAACATCAGCGTGACAGAGCAGCGATCGCGTCACCGAGTGGCTGAGTAAGGTGTCGTCGAATATCGCGTTAAAGCGAGCTCGTCGCTCATTGGCCATCGATAAGTTTATCATCGACTATTCCGACGATTCGCTGCCCTTGTTGAGCGTTTAAGACACACACGCGGGATTACAAGCTGGCGAGCTCGCGCGCTGTCAATTCCGGTGGCCATTGTTTTTTTTTTGTTTTTTCTCTTTTTTTACGTTCGCAAACGAAAAAAGAAATATTCTTTCCATCGAAGTATTCAAACAAGCGGCTAATTTCATTAAGGAGAAACATTAAATTTTTGCGATCTGAACGAAAAGTTATCATGAAACCGTGTAAATATTTATCATGGTAGTCCAATTGAATATGCACTACGGATATTTGGCTATATACATGAGTAATTGACAACGGCGATTGCCGATGGCTTCCTAACCAGAATCGACAAAATTATTAATTGCCTTTCCGATAATTCGTTTTGCTTATTGAATTATTTATTTGGTTGAAATTATTTCTTTTCGTCCAATAATACGCGCCATCATTGTACATAATCATACAATGCATACCATTGTACAAAGTCACATCTACGTGCTTACTAACGCGTTTCACGTGTATGTACGATCATTTCATCTTAGTCGTTCTCGGTGAGAAAACAATGACTCGTAATATTCAGGGGACTTCACAGCCGACCTCGTTGATTGCCCCTATGAAATTTTGCTGGTTATAAATAATATAAATTTGTACTATTAGAAGTTAATGAATTGTTGATTGAAAAAAATCACTTATAGGAAAAACAAAACCAAAAAATAATGTTTTAAGTTGCGATTTTTGCGAATATGAGCAGTTTATTTTTTACCTTGAGTCTCGATTAAGAATTTGAGTTCCTTAAATTTCGCGAGAGTGCCCGGATATTCGATAACCAATTGGCAAAGTAAAAATCAAATCAACGTACGTTTCGCGGACACGACTGAAAAAGTATGACATGAAACAAAGCCATATAATTCATTTAGCGTGTACTTTATGCCCTTTTGCTCGATGATAATTCACCGAGAACAGTCGTTTAATGGTAGAAAGTGATAGAGAATATCAGCAGATGATGGATAGAAAACAATCACTATGCTTCCGCGTAGTTGCGAGAATATCATCAAATTCACTTAATAAAATTGAACTCTACTATTAGGGTAAGAAATTTGTCCACGGGGTATCGATATTTCGCAAAGAATACCAATCCAAGCATTTCTTGTGTACAAGTTGCTCATTAGATTACTAAGAATGTAATACGATAAGTTTCTAGGATGGATAGAAAGAGGTTATTGATGAGTTTAAACGACGAACAGAGGGCATCTTTTGTAAGCGTTTTAAGTAATAGTAAGACCGTAGTTTATAAGTTAAAAGGAAGCACTACACTTCGAGTGTAAAATTTCGAAAAAAATGAAAAAAATGAGTTGTACCTGCGTCATTACAAAAATTTTTGCGAGCCGTGTACTAATTGCGGAAAGGTTAAAGAATTATTGCAAAGATAGAAACATATTGAGAATAATTTTTCTCAATGGTTATATTCAACAGGATTGTCTATTAATTACTGTTATGTATTTTTGTAGAGTTTTATCGATGCCGTTTTCCCGCCCCGATCGCCATTCTGGCCAGATAAAAATTGATATTTCGTTTTTAAGTAAAGAAACCATAGTTGATTATTTTCTAATTTTGTTGATATTTTCAATTGTTATTTTTTTTTAATTTATTCGCATTCACTCTGTTTAATTTTTTAAATTTTATTCGAGCTGTATGGCGTTTTTGTTAAAATCAAATTAACCACATATAACAGTTGCCACGCGTACTTTTCCATATGCGTTATAGAGCCTCAAAAGAAATTCGAAAAATTGCATAATACGCGAATTTCGGAAAGTTTATAACAAAGTGATGGCAGTGGCGAAGAGGGGAAAGGGCGTTTAAAGGCTTTTACTCAGGTCAAGCCCAGCAATGCTACGTTACACGTATGCGAGTGCTTGAAAATTTTCGAAGAGCCATGACGTATTCATACTACGTTTGTTTTTATTTTAAGTACCGGTGAAATTTCATCGCGATCGCAGTATTAATTAATTACACCTAATTTGGGATTTAAATCCCGGGCTATCACGATCCCGATGAGATTTCACCGATAACAAGAGCGAATAAAAATTATTTTAACACCAAGTGAGATAATTTGTTCGATTGTCGGCTGTTCTCGTTCGTCGTACAGCTGATTATCTCTAAATTCGCGCGTCTCTTTCACTCGAGTGACGAATATTTATATACACAGAGACTCTAACTGGGCCTTTATAAATAATATGCAAGCGTCGCGCGCCAGTTTCGTCGTTGACCGAGTTTGCCTTTGATCCGAATTTTCAATTAGTTCTCAACGACTTCGGTTAGGGCGCGCGACGGACATACGCCGTGCCCGTAACGATCCGTGCAAGGCTGGCGTTAGCGATCCTCGATGCCCCGCGTTTTCCGAGTACCAATAGAACTCTGCGCAGAAATCAAATTTCATTTTTCACATCAATTGTCTCGCTTTATGAATTGTTATGAAATGTTAATAAATATATTTTTTTTACAAATTTGTGTACAAAAGGAAATGTATCTCAAGATTTGTTCATTACAATCGAATTGGTGTCTGTAACGTTCTAAATTGCATTTGTTGCACCGACAGTCTTGCAAATTTATCTCTAAAAATGTTTCACGATGAAATTTTCGAGCGTTAATTTGAGAGAATTATATAAACGCTTGTACACAGAACACTTACACACATACAAACATAAACATATAACTTGTACGACGAGTAGATATCGAGGTAAGCAATATCGTAGTATCGTGCCTACGAGAGGAGCGAAAAGTGAGAAGAAAAAAAGAATTTCTTTATACTCCAAAAACGTATTTCTTTTCGCGCGATCGCAAAATCGTGCGATCGCCGTTCAAATTCGTCGTTGATTCCGATCGCTATTGTTCTGAGATTTCGAAGCAAAAGAAAGTAAAACAAAATTCACTGTATCATCCGTTTTTGAACTGTCTGGTAAACGAAAGTTGGGTTTCGTCAATGGCCATAACAAAAATCTCAGACGTCGCGTCGAGGTTCTTAACGTCCCGTCGACTGCTTAGTGAAACAGAATAATAAAAAAAAATAACTAAAAAAGAAAAAAAATCGGAATGCATGCGACGAGTGCTTGTAAGAAAAAAAAAAATAGGTCATAGTTTCCGAAGAAACTGACACCTTCTCATAGTATTATAAGGCATAGTTTTTTAAGACGCCACCGCGCTGTGCCAATCATGTATATCATACATTTTACAAAATGCGAGCAAAAAAAAATGTTATAACAAAAAAAGTTAAAAAAAAAACCAAACAAAAAAATTGCGCGGAGGGGAGCCGCAAATTGGAGCGTCTTATCGCGAGAGACGACGGGCGCCTCGATTTACGGTGCTCTTCCGTTCTTATCGTTAGAGCTGATATTGTCTCTGTCGACGAACGATGTAATCTATTTTGTGGTTGTCGCGTGACTTCACAAAATAACCCGGCGCTTCGCCGAATGAAAATGCGAAGTTCGCGATGCCGAGAGAGAGAGAAGGATGACTATTGAACTTAGTCAGCACTATCGAGGCGATAACCACACCGAATTACGAACTATGTACAAGACTTAATACGTCATCGATCAAGAGTAACCCTAACAAAAAAAAAAATCTCATCCGTAGCGTAAATGCGAGAATATACGTATTTGTCTATATGTATATAAACATTGTACGAACGATAAGCGTGGAGCGAGTGTGCGTGAGCGCGTGAATTTTTCCACTTTTTCTTTCTTTTTTCTTTTCGGCACGGCGCGTGGTCAATCGCGCGTACACACTTTTACTTTTGGGCCTGTGCGCGGTACCGCCGCGACAATAACGCATCAGGATGAGAGAGGAAAACAGAATCACCCTGTGAGAGAAAAAATGTGAAAAGAGAAAAAAAATAAGAATCGGTGCTGTATCCGTATGTCGTAACTCGTCAATATTTTTTTTAAAGATCTTTGAGAAAAATTATACGAAGAAAAAAAGAGAAGAAATAAAAAAAGAATTGAAAATTTTAATTTCAACTGTTACTGATCTCACCACGCAATCTGACTGTTTTTCGCTGGCGTCATTAATTTATTTGGTATTTCGCGAAGAGCTTGCGCAAGCCAGAATATTACTGACGCCAACTTATCGCATCCAAAAAACCGTCCCGCAAGCCCAATCGAATCATCGTGTCCAATCACCGTTCGCAAAATGACATTCGAATTTTTGCACGTAACGAGAATATCTTGTGATAAGTCGAGCGAGAGAGGCGACCGTCGCGCGTAAATCCGACGAGCGAAATTTCCGAGGCAATTCTTACCTCTTCATCCATAAAAATCGTTTCTTTCTATCATCGCTGCCTCCGAAATTCGCCTCGTCGAATTTAGCGCGCGATCCGTAGAAGGACAAATAGAACCGAATCAGTGGTGTATATGAAAATAAGAATTACCTAACTAGTAGTTTAGTGCCTACATCCGGAGGGTAACGAACGCATCCCCTCATCCTCCTCTTCCTACTCCAAATACTCGAAAAAAAGGACAAAAAAATGTAAAAACTTGCAAAAAAAATCACAAAAAATATCTGTCCTATCTCCCAACTCCCCCAACTATCCCCC
>NCVS01000114.1:315204-338667 GCA_003055095.1 Goniozus legneri
CGTATGAAAAGAAAAAAAAACGTTGCTATAAAATGCGAAAAAAAAGCCAAAAATATTTTTTATTTTTCATACCCACTCGTATGTAGTAGATTGTAAGGTATATTTTTTTCTAGCGAAGATGCGAGAGAGAGAGAGAGAGAGAGAGAGAGAGAGTGAGAGAGCGAGAGAGATGTGACTTGTCACTGCGGATAATTATATTTCATTGTTGGTTGTTTATTTTTTCATTTTGTTTATTTCACACATCTTCGTCTGTGTATTTCGTTACGATATTTTTGCAGCTCGCGTCAAGATCGATTCGCGAGTCGACAATAATTAAAACGATTGTAACGATGTGATAATGAATACCGATCGAGTGCATTGACGCGTGATCAGCGCGTTACTTGACTGCTAGAGTTTATTTTTTATCTTTTAACGTTAAGTGTTGTAGTTTGTAAACGGTCCTCCACCGTTGAAAACAATTGCGCGCTAAAAAACACGAATCGAGTGGAGGTCCGTGCGACGAGGAAACAAAAACTGGTACAAAATTCGTTAAATTTAGCGACAAGTTTCGCGCCTCTTTCACTCGCGCGCGCGCGAGTCTTATCCTTTCTTCGCGTCGAGTATTATCGGACACGCCGTTAGCTGTTGAACTCACACACACACAGAACACACAGACGCATGCCGTTGCAATACTTTCATTCGCGATGACGAACAGGAAAGAGAGAAAGAGAGGGTTGAGAGAGAGAGAGAAAGAAAAATTTCGTACGGGCGTAGAATCAACGTGCAGATATATCACACGAGAGTATCGTAGGGGGTACGATTTCCGTAAAAAAGTCTGTAGAGTCACCTAGACTCGCATAGCGCTCACCGTCGCTCGCGAGGCTCGCGGGGTGTCGAGAACCGAAACTGCCTGGCCTCCAACGAATTGTGAAATTTTGTCTGAAAAAATTTGGCTCAAAAAAAGAAAAGTTGAAAAATCTTGCAATTCCGATATTCAGCACTCGTTTCACGACACCCCGCGCGACAAATTCTTCTCGTGCGACGTGAATGAATCTATTATATATAAACCAAAAAGAATTATATATATATATATCTGACTAAAAAGCACGTTGTCCTGCCCTTGGTCCAAATTTTATCCCGTTGAATAACAAAACACAAGAACAAAGAAGCGTGCGTTTAACTTAGCGAGATATATAAATGTTGAGACTGGTTTATGAACGTACAAAATTTTACTATACACGTAATGATAAAATAGAGAATAAAAAAAAAGTTTAATGGTGTCGGGCGAGACACCTAACAATAAATGATTGTTACTTGATCTAACTGTAATATCGATCGACCTGATGATATTTATCTCTCTTTTTTTCTCATCGAAAATGGAGTCAGGATTCTTGAATGCTCTTTCCGTTTCGAGGTATACGTTGAAAATTTGACGAAAGAAGAAACAAATTGAGAAATTATTGTGTAACCACATTTGAACGCTGATGGTCGTGCGTTGACCTAAATTTTTTTTTTAATATAATAAATCTTCTGTTGTAAAAAAAATAAACGATTTTATTCCACCGGATTTTTGATCATTTTTATATTTATCCTCTTCCACAATCGAATTATTTCAACTGAGAATTTCAATATTAACAGTTTAATGATAAGGAAAGATAAGTGGCACAATCCTTGATCGAAGTGAATCAGTTGTAAGATTTAAGAAATTGATGATAATTAATATGATTAACAATAAATAAATATAAAAAAATAATCATTAATCATCGATTAATTATACTTCAATAAATCATTGATTGCGTCATATTATATTATTATATTAACTGAACCGGTTTAGGTAATTAAACAATTTATATCAAGAGAAAAAGGGCTTTAAGCAAAATTTAAGAATGAAACTCCGACAAGACACATCTGATCATGGGAGCCATCGCGGCAAAACTAACTTTTAAACATTCTTGCTCGAAGGTTCTAAACTTTAAAATTAAAGTGAGAACGAGCCATCAACAGCGTGGAACACACGACGCACGAAACCTAATATGATCATTCAATGTTATGAAACTCGAGCTGGATATAGAAAAACTATACCTTGAAAATTTGTTTTGATCCGAAAATATTGTTTCTCACGAAATATTGGCTTATAAGTAGAAATATTTTGATAATTTGACCAATGAATTATTTCTATAAAAATCCTATGAATTTCATAAAATGTCCTAAAAATAGAACCTAATAGAGAATTTTTTATTGAATAGTACGTAGAAAAATCTATTTCGTTGTAAACCAAAATATGAGAGAATAATATAAAACATAAGAATTCCAAGGCGACATTTTAAAGAGAGAACGCAGTATCAACAATGGCGGTCATTAAAACCCAATATAAAAAACGAAAACAGTTAAAATATTATCTAATGAAGAACAAATTTAGTATAACTTTTTTTGTTAAAAACAACATTGATTTTCACTTGAGGCCTTCTTACAACCATTGGCTTCATCTCAATGCGATACAATTACGTTAAAAATGACAATACAGTATACATATTTCTGTTTCCTTTTTGTGTATAAAATTGAATGGAGTAACCAGAACATTTACTCAAATATCTTGTTATAAATTTAACAATTTCCAATACAGATTTAATTAAAAGTTATTTAAAATAGTTTTGTAATAGAAAATACAGAGGGCCTGAGTGTTTCCGGTGTTTCAAGCGCCGCATTTAAAGCTCAACTCCAACCACGCTATACACTTTGAGGTTAAGTGCATGTGGGATAAAGTATTCAACAAACATTTGTAAAAAGTAGTTTTGACAGTAATAACATAAACAAAAATTTAACCGTAAGTAAAAGTGGTATTCTAATAAATTTCCAAGTTACCTTTATTGACATTATTACTTCAACATTGGATATTTCATTAAGTTTAAAAATACACACAATTCTAACCTCTAAGCTTTTGATTAGTTGATATATTTTTGGGTACGTTTAAAACGTGATTAAAAACATTTCAGATGACGGCTGATTTTCCACGTGGAGGTAAAAAGCCAGAAACAGTAAAATCAACAGATTCTGTAAGTAATAATCGTTTTACATTTATATTGCCATATATTCATTGATGATTATTTATTCTTGCAGTTATTTGGTAAAAAATCTGGTAAAAGAAAAAGTCCAAAAGATGGAAAAAAGAAAAAAACTAAAACCGAAGAGGATACTCTTAATGTAACAAATGCGGATCGATTGTCTCATAATATCCTCAAGGAAGATATGGTTGTTATTGGTGAAATATCCAGAGTAACAGAGTATGAGATCAAAGTTACATTACCAGGAGGTTTAGGTGGCACAGTACTAGTTACCGATCTTAGCGAATCTTATACAAATATGCTGAACAATTTAGTTAAAATGGAAGAAGGAACCTCTTCCGATTTTAAACCATTACCCGAACTGTATAAGCCAGGAGAGCACGTAGTATGTTATGTAAAAAGTAAACTTATAGAGGATAAAAAATTGAAAATACAGTTGTCTATGGAACCACAATTACTCAACAAGAATGTCGATATAAATTCTCTCAACAAAGAATCTAAGATGGTGTGTTCTGTGAGAAGCAAAGAAGACCATGGTTATATTGTGGATGTCGGTATGTCGACAGTAAGAGCATTCATTCCAACAAAATATATTAACGAAGGAGTAGAATATTGTAAGTAATCCTTTTTATTTTCAACTTGTTCTTTGAAATAATTAATTTTGACTTTTTGGAATATTAGTTGCAGGAAAACAATTAACATGTGCCGTAAAGGAAATTTCAATAACAGAAAATGCGGCAACAGTAAAGTTGTCTACAAAACCCAGAAATGTTGCTCACCCAATTATCAATGCAAAAATATTAGACAATATTGTACCAGGAACAAGAATTTATTTAAAAGTCAAAAAAATTTTGTTTAATGGCTTACTTGTTACATTTGGAGAAAATAACATTGGGTTCATAAACCAACTCTATTTGGACAAAGCATTGTCATCATACTCAATTGACACAGAACTGATAGGAACTCTATTATATGTTCTACCAATAATGAAATTCTCATTCTTTTCCTTGATAACCGATAGAGTTGAAAAACATAAATTAGAGATTGGAGAAATCATTTCTAATGCTGCTGTGCTTTACAAAGATTCCTCCTATGTGGTATTTAAACTACCTCACGGACTACGTGGGTTAGTTTCAATGCGTAGAACTGGAAAAGATTTTGCTAAAATTGCCAAAAAATTTGTTCGAGGAACTACATATAAATGTCGGGTTTTATCGTATAATCCAATCGACAAAGTTTACGTATGTACAATGGAAAAGAAGTTGTTGGAAGAAAAATATTTCTCAAATAATGACTTGAAACTCGGCGACACAGTTGTCGTTAAAGTTGTTCGTATAAATGAAGAAACTCGTTTCGTGCGAGTTAAAATTGGTCAAGTTTTCGGTTTTGTTACATCCGATAACTTGCCCGATAGTGGACTAAAAAAATTAAAAGTTGGCAATAAAGTCAAGGCTCGAGTTGTCAAATTTGATGATCAGAATAGAGTACATTTTACTCTAAAGCAAGGATTGATTAACAGCAACTTGCCTATACTAGTTAACATTTCAGAAGCAAAAGTCAATGCAGTTCATCATGGTGTTGTTATCAAGATTAACAAAGCTGGTGTATTAGTCAAATTTTTCAACGAAGCTAAAGGACTCATTCCTAAATCCTCATTGAGCAAAGAAACTGCTAGAAACAATTGGAACTATTCCGTTGGTCAAGTAATCTCGGTTAAAATTGAAGATGTCAATAAGGAGGAGAACAAAATAATTTTGAGCCCTTACGTACAAGAAAAAACTTCTGCAGCTTGTACACAACTGTCGATCGGTGAAGAAGTATCTGGAACAGTCGTGGAAGTTTCTGCTGATGGAGCTTACATTAGGATCGATAATAAAAGTCCCGAATTAGAAACAGCGTTCTTACCAGCTGGTCACATGGCACCGTCGAAAGAAATATCTTCGTCGTTAGCAGCTAAAACTGCCCCTGGCGATCAAATCAAGGCATCTGTATATGCTACTACACCTACGTTAATATTGACAAAGACTTTTGTACCACCAGAAAATTGTCGAAAATTCGATGAATTGAAAGTTGGTGATTACATACTTTGTTCTGTACGTGATATCGAACCCAGTGGTGTAAGAGTTGTTCTACCCATCGAAAATTACTCGAAATTTGGTTTCGTTCCATTCAAATCTGTGAGCCATTTTGATTCCTTATATCCATACCAAATATTATTCGCAAAAATTGTGCACATTAATAAGAAAGATCAACAATTAGGATTGACTTTGGAGTTGGAAAAGATCTGGTGTGACGAAAATGACCATATGAAAAAAATTCTGACAGCTGTTGATGTACTTGGGCTTCACTTGAAAACTATTTCAAAATTGGCTGAAAAACCATATTATAAGAGTCGACCAATATCATCTCTAAAATTAGGACAAAGAGTCGAAGGAACGGTTGAAAAGGTCACCGAGTACGGGCTTATTTTGAAACTGGAAAATGATGTGAAAGCAATTGTACAGAAGGATCATTATCTTGAGGATTTCAAAGTAGGAGACAAAGTCACCGGTAGCGTTTTATGGTTGAATTACATCGATGAATTGGCTAATGTTACATTGGTAAAACAGTTGATGAACAGTATAAACCCAAATCAAAGTAAAATCGAAAACATACCAACTGATGTACCTGTAAGAGGAGTTATTGTTATGGTCACTAGTTGGTTCGTGTTAGTAGTCCTGAAAGGTAAAGCAAAGGGCTGCTTAGCCGTCATACCACCAAGACTACATGCGAACGATATCTGTCCAAATCTGACCCCATACAAGGTTCATACCCATCTAAGATGTTACACCGTCTTGAACAAAAGTGAATCGAGTATCGCTCCCATTTGTGTCATTAAGGCGGCACTCGAAGAACAAAAATTGAGTAAAAAAGAGAAAAAACTACTCAAGAGACAGGCAGCTGAAGAAGCAAATGTGGCAGGAAAAGCCAAAAAACTTAAACTGGAATCGAAGAAAAAGATTGAAAATGAAAAACCAAAGAAACAGAAAAATAAATTGGACGACCAGGAAGAAGAATCAACAAGTAACAAACGTTTCAAAAAAGAAGAAAATGCCGAGGAACTAGACGAGGAAGAAACCTCTGACGATGAAGGTCCGTTGAATGTAGACATATTTGAATCGCAAAAGCAACAAGATTCGAAAATACAAGAATGCGGTTTCGTCTTTGAGGAAACACCGAAGAAAAAAGTAAAAAAAGACGATTCCAGCGATGAAGAAGAAGAACGTGAAGAAGAACAAAGAATAGATGAAGATAAAAAAACAACAACTAAACTTCCAGAAACTGTAGAAGAATTCGATAGATTAGTTTTTTGCAATCCAAATAGCTCAGATATTTGGTTGAAATACGTAACGTTCCACCTCGAAAAAGGCGAGGTTGAAAATGCTCGCACTGTATTACAGAAAGCAGTGAAAACTATCAACTATAAGGAGAATGATGAGAGATTGGAAGTGTTCAAAGCTTGGCTACAGATGGAATTCGAACAAGGTGACGAGGAAAAACTAGAAAATTTGTTCCACGAAGCTTTACGTTCATCCGATGAAAAAGAAATTTTCAAAAAGATGATCGCATTATACGCTAATAAGAAACAACGCCAACAATTGGAGAAGACGGTTAATAAAGCAGTATCGAAATTGAAAGATGATCCTGACATGTGGGTGGAGTGTGGAAGAGCTTATCTGCAAGCTGGCTTAAAAGATAAATCTGATTTGTTAATGGAGAGAGCATTGAACACTTTGAAAACTAGCGACCACATCGATGTGATGCGTAGATTTGCTGAAATGGAACATGAACTAGGTGATAAATATCACTCTCAAGGTTTATTCGAGAAAATTCTGAGTGCCTACCCAAAAAGAGTGGATGTATGGTTCGCTTATGTCGACGCGTTGGTCAAGTCTGGAAACGTCGATCTCGCTAGGTGAGAACCTAATTTTGTCATAATTTAAATACCTACTCTTAAACCAACTAATGTCTATTTTATTCATGTTTTTAGGAATGTTCTTGAACGAGCCGTTGTCCAAGATATGCCGTCGAAAAAGCTTAAGAAACTCCAGAATAAATTAAATACTATTAATCAACAATTCGGTCATTGTTAATATTTGATATTAGAAGATATTTATATAGTAAAAACAAGAATTGTACTGTAAGATTTTTATTTTCTTAAGCGACTAAAAATAATGTTGTTAATAATATTGTAAATAAATTTTTTTATTCTACATATCTGTTGTTTCCAAAATATTGCTCTAAAATATATAATTATATTAAATAACTCTATTAAGTACCTTTCTTAATCAATATACGAGAAATTGCCAAATATGTAACAGTACCGACAAAACATTTAATTTACGTATTCAATTTTGTTGTATAACAGAAGAATAGCAGTATAGTTTGTTTCTTCAACGTCAATCACATAATATAATGATAAAATCAAGATTAAATGTCTTATTAATCTGATTAAATGTGGCTGTTTAAAAGTCAATTAATTTTTACACAAATCTAGATATTTTGTTATATTACATAAAAGATGAATTTTATTTTATTGCTCTAGCAATCAACATATGTATGTACAATTTATGATATTTACAAGTTTTTAATACTCTTAAACATCATCAAAATATTTCGTTAATACATTACAAAACAGTAATTCAATACACTTATTGTATTAAAACTTTGGAATTTGTAAATGTTATTTTATGAATTTCTTTTTAAATAATGCTATGTTTCTGTAGGCAGAGCTTGTAATAACTTTTTAGCTCTTTTGTAAGATGTAGATGCCATAATTTCATCTTTCCTGTCTTCGTTATCATCTAAATATTTCATAACGTCCATGCCTTTCTTTAATAGCTGCTGTCTTGCCATTCCTTTACAACCTTCAAAATACTCTAAGACGGTTGGAAAAATATCATCAGGTATACAATTTTCGTCCAGCAAATTGTCAATCAGCCAAATTTGTCTAATTTTCTCAAACTTCCAATCCGATTTAGCATGCTTCCACTGAAAAATATTTCATATGACACAATAACTGTATAAGTTAAAAAAAGTTTATTACAAATATAATATATACCTTTGAAACATAATTCAAGGCTTTAGTTGTCGCTTCGAGTTTACTGGCTTCTTTTTTTTCTAATTCACGTTTTTCAGCCTTTTCTCTCTTTAATTGACGTTTGGAAGGTTTGGAAGGTTTTTTCTCCACTGAGCTATCTGTTTTCTTACTAATGTTATTGGATTCAGGATCGCTCGCTTTCTCTCTGAAAAGAAATTCATTAAAATCCCAGCCATCTTTAAAAGAATTCATAATATCACAAAAATAATAAATACTTCTGTTTTGTAAGCCTCTTGCGCTTTATTTTATTAGAATTTTCATTATCTGATTCGTCATTAGGATTCAGTCTTTCCTGAACATCTTCTGGATCATTATTTTCACATGATTCATTATTTTGCTCATTCACGTTTGCAACCGGCTCAGTTTTAACTGCAAAGAATAGGTTTTTGAATGTATTCTTTATACAAATAAAAGTATAACCTCAAAATAAAATAAATTACTACATCAGAAGTGATAAAATGTAACATAAACGCAGAATTCATAATTTTATAAATATTGAAAAATTTGTAATGTCGTACCTCCAGGTGTTTTTCTCTTTCCACGTTTCCGAGAATTAGATTTTTTATTCTCCATATCGGTATTTCTTCAGTTTAAAATACAACGTCTTACACACATCAATTTATCGATCAAATTTTTGCCGGATACGATTAGTCTTGAATGAAAATTCTGTAGCTATGATCACTATGTACTACGACCTAACCTCAACATCACAGTGGATATACCACGTGCGTGATGTTTGGAAAATTTTACCGTAATAATAATATATTATGATTTTCATTCATATCAAGTATTTGGAGAAATAATTCAAATTGTACGATTTATTCAATGTTTGGCGTGGTAACTTATAAGGGAAATTTTACTCTATCAATACAAGTGGTAATTTGATCACGGCGGCTTATTTAAATTTCTTGAAACGACTATTGCAACTTTTATTATCATCCCACTTACGTGCAATATATTAATTTTTTTGAATATGAAAGGAACGTTGGTGAAAAATGAAAAATGTTATAATATAAGAATTTAATAAAATTAAATTGAAAATTCAAATTAAACAACATTTAATTAAATTGATGAACGTTCTATGCATGCACTTGTCTTTGTTGAAATGCATTTACACTGCTTATGAAATATATTTAATAATAAAATGTGAGTTATAAAATCTAGGTATACTAAAAAATAATACGTGGTTAGAAAATAGTATCATATATTGACGAGGGTGTACCTCTATTGATTATAATGATTCTAAAAATTCTTCTTTCTTGTATATTTTGCACAAATTGATTAAAGACAATTTCATAATACTCTATTTTACAACACTTACACGAAGAGAAAACAATTTGATTTGAAGAAAAGCTTTTGTTAATGAAAACCAAAATTCATTTTAGTGAATTGTCTGAAGGTAATAAACTCTTCTCTTCAAATCAAATAATTTTTTCTTTAAGCGTAAAATACTTATAACTACTAACAACATGGTATTCACAACTGGTGTAAAACTGAATTAAAATATCAACTATGTACTAATGCGTTTATGGATATCATCTTGTTTTTTTTTCTTTTCATAAACAAGATAATGTACATGATTAACTGAATTGAACAACCATATTGGAAATACTCGTTATTCAATCAGTTTTGAGTTATAAACATAACAGTTTATATATTTTTTCTTAATATTCTATACTTTTTCAATCAAACAAAATCACGCTACAGAAAAACAGACAAGTAAAATAGGCATAATAAAAGGTATACATAAATTTGGATTTTTATGATTACGTTTTTCTAGTGGAAAATGTGACATATTGACGAAAATTAAAAAATTGAATCGCCTGTTTTTCTTTGATGCACACAACCAAATGAATGAATTTCATTCTGAATAATTGACGAGACAATAAATAATATTCACGTACAAATTTTCTTGAGAATAAAATTGTGGAATAATAATGATGTAATACTTGTATATTGAGTTTCACCTCCTTCGTATCTTGACATTTAGTAACTGAAACCAATTTTATTATGTGAATATTTTTGATTTTTGAGAACAAAAAATAAATATAAATACAGATACCAACCGATAATAGTTAGGCTTAAAAGGTCCAGCCTTATTAAGCCCCATATATTTGGCTTGTTCGTCCGTTAATTCCGTCAGATGAGCGTCGAACGTTGGCAGATGTAATGAAGCAACATATTCGTCTGCAAATGTTCAATTAATATTAATAATTCTCAAATTCCTAAATTGGCGAAAATATGATATCGCAATATTTTCACATACCCATTTTTTTCGGCAGTAAATAAACATCGCTTTTATACCGGCCGGGGGGAGCATTAAAAAGTTCAATTAGAGCAAGTGCTTGAGTGGCAGCAGTAATTGACACAACAAAAGACGGAATACTAGAACATGACAAGTTGACTAAGCGACCTTCCGCCAAGAGTACAATGCGCTTTCCATCTGGCCATATTACGTGATCCACTTGAGACCTGACTTTTTCCCATGTAAGGTCAGGCGTACGTAAGCTGTTCTGTTATCGAAAAATAAAAAAATCAATTGCAATAACAATTTCACAATGATAGTATGCTAATGTAATTCTTACAATATCAATTTCCGTGTTACTGTGCCCCATATTGCAGACGATGCAGCCGTTTTTCATTTTATCCATATGTTCCCTGGTAACGACATTTTTATTACCTGTAGCAGTAATTACGATGTCTACGTTTCTGATTACCTCGTTTAGTTTCATCACCCTAAACCCGTCCATACTGAAACACGAAGATTAATTACTAACCGAACTTGACACCTCGATCGATTAACTTACCTAGCTTGCAATGCGCAAATAGGATCGATTTCCGTAATATACACAATACACCCCAGGCCTTTCAAAGCCTGACAGCATCCTTTTCCTACTTCTCCGTAACCACATATTACAACTTGTTTTCCTCCAAACATAACATCAGTAGATCTCTTTAAACTAGAAAATTAAATGCATAGCGATAAAAAATTTCATTCTATTAAGAATCATTGTTCAAAAAAATCTAAAATATATACCTATCGATAATGCTTTCGCGACAGCTGTACAGATTGTCGAATTTAGTTTTAGTTACGCTATCATTAACATTCATAGCTGGAACAGACAACTTGCCAGCTTTCGACAATTGATAAAGTCTATGTACACCAGTGACGCTCTCCTCCACAATACCTAAAATAGAAAATTCATAAGATGAAGCTCTTAGCTGTATATATAACTCCATTAAAATTCAAATGTCGTACCTTGGATCATCTTGAACATCGTATTGTACTTCTTGAGCATCAGATGAGTGGCGTCACCGCCGTCATCCAATATCATGTTTGGCTGCCAATTTTCCGCGGCTATGCACTTGTCGATACACCACCAGAAGTCCCCCTCGGTCTCGCCTCGCCACGCGAAAATCGGATAGCCGGCGTGAGCCAGCGCTGCCGCAACTTCATTCTGGGTTGAGTATATATTGCACGCGGCCCATCTAACTTGAGCACCAAGTTCTACTAGGGTTTCGATTAAAACAGCGGTTTGCGCATTAATGTGGGTGCATCCGACGATTTTTGCGTTCCTCAGGGGCTAAAAGAAAATATTTTTAGATCAATTAGCATGTATCAAATAAATGATCAATATATATGTATACATATTAGTAGAGATTGTACATTTATTCAAATATTCTGATATTGCTAACTTAGTTACTAATTGAACAGCTGTTTATTTATCTTCATTGGCAAATATTAAAGAACTCACTTTATCATCAGCCGCACGTTTGCGTAATGCCATGATGCCCGGCATCTCTTGCTCCGCGATCTCAATTTCCCGCCTACCGAAGGCATGCTGATTGATGTTACGCACGCAAAAGTCCGTGAAGCCCTTCTCGGTTTTCTGCAGCTTCTCGCGCGGCGAGACGTCATCCTCGTCCGATGAGCTTCCTGTATAAGACGCTAAGGTTGTACCAAACGTCAAAACAGAATGTATGATATTAGTGGAAACAACTCGTTAGTTATCAACGGGAAGCTTTTCTTTGATATTATTACTACATTGTGGTTAATTACGGGTTGTTTTTTTCTGGTGATTTAACGTACAAAAATGAGTACTATACAGCTGAACATGAACGTTTAAAAGGAGTAATAAAAAAAATAAAAAAAAATAATTTTCTCACGACAATTCATACCAGAGCTGTAACTATCGGTACTGCTGGCGGACAGGGAACGGCTTCTGTAGCGACTGGATTTCTTCAGAGCTCCGGATTTTTGATTCTAAAAAATTTTCAATCATTTTTAATTCAGTCGAGTCGCCAAGCGAGTATTAAGTTTTTTTTTGCAAAGGATTGCGATGGATTTGGAACAAACTAGAAAACAGAAACGGTGCAAATGAAGCTACTTGATATTCCGCTGTATGTTCTAGAGGATGACAGCGAACCTTCGGTGTGAGCCAATAATTTTCTACGCTTGGGAACTTTCACATAGAAAATTTATTTGAAACAAAATACTTAGATGTACGATAAAGAAAAATGAAAAAAATCTGGAATGGATTTTTGTACTTTTTACGTGCTGTAATATTTATAGATAACCAATCACAGATTTTTTTCTTTCTTCTCGAACAATTAGGCAATGTTAATGGAGCACGGATAATTATTTCAGTGCAAAATAAACGGTAATCAATAGTTTTTCACGCTGTCGAGTGAATTGTGCAATCCTGAAAAAAACAAACGCACTTTGACGGAGAAAAAATCTTTCCTCATTGTCATCGGTGTTGAAAAAAAAAAAAATAAAAAACAAAAACAGCTGACTCGGTTGGCATTTTTATTAGAATTGCACCGGTTGTGGATACTTCGACGTTCTACACGAGGTCACGTATCGATTACTTTGGGTCGATTTTGTAACAGGTACAAATAATTATATACTTCACAAATTACCATATAAGTATATTATTTGGATAAGTAACAAAAGCAGTCCTGAGGAAACGAGGATCGTTCTATGTGAGGAAACAGAAGGAAAATATAATTATGTATGTAATACATAAGTAAGTAATACGTAACAAGATTACTTTTTCAGTTTATACACAAATATTTTTCTTACTTACTAATTTTGTTCTCGGGCCGTGAAAGGCATTATTTGATGCCTCTAGGCTCTGAAATCACAATAACCACCATTTCATGATTCATGTCCATTGAATTTCCGTAATACAGTCCGTAGTTTGGTACGAAGCGCCCAAAGGAATCCTTTCACGCTTAATTAACATGACAATCGCGAAGTGGCCAATTTTTATTTTCTCGCGTATACTCCAAGACATTCGCGGTGTTATCGGATTGTTTTTTCGAAACGTTTTTTCTCGTAAAGCCGAATTAACCGATAAAGCACGTTCTTCTGGTGGAGTAAATTTTCATTGCGACAATTTTGACTTTGCTCGCTAAAATTTAGGCAGTGCTATTCGTGCTGCTTTCTTATGTTGTGTTTTCTAGGTTTGTAAATGAACGATGCATGAGTGATTGGTACCGAACCTACGGACTACTGTGAGAATAATGCTCTATATGTAAAATAATATAAGCGTCGTAGTAGCAGAAAGATAGACATGCACGCAATTTTCTTAGAATAAGATTTTTTCACATATTGTAGAAAATTAAATTTCTGTGATTGTATGGTTTTTCTTCACCCACACAATCCGATTGTCTACGAAGTTTGGAAAAATCTGGTTCAGAGACAGCAGCCACTGTGTCAATAGGCATCAGAAAAACGTTATCCATTTCACTGATTTATGAATTTCTGTGTGATCTGATGCGATCGAAAGGTAAGCGACTACTGAAAACTATTGGAGCTCAGGGCACAATGTTTTTTCTCTTGGCTGCATTCAATGCCGTAACTTTTAAGATCATCAACATCTCTGAGTTATGTATGCCTTGTCTCATGGTCATTAATTATTGCATTTACAGATGTGTTACATAATGTAACATACTATCCTGCAGCTGTTCGGCATGGAACATGTGTCAATCATTCAAGAAAATTAAAATACATAATAAACTCCTCGCCAATAAATTTAGTAGAATAATTTTGGGTTTTGTTTTCCAAAGAATTTGTTGAGAACTTTAGTGTGCTCAACAAAAAGCAATATCAATAAATTGTCAACTGATTATTGATTCTTGTTAATTAACATAACGTGTCAAAGTTATATAATCTTAATGTATAACAGCAAGAGATAAGATCTTAAGAGAAAATCAATACGAAGATAAAAATAGCCATAAAAAGCTAGATGTAAACTGAAAGCAAAGATAAAATAAGCGGTAGAATCAGTAGATTGAGATATCAAAATTAAAGAGATGAACGGACAGATATCCGAACAGTGGTATTTAAATATAGGAAAAGATATCACAAACGTAATATCTCATTAATAAATAAATAATAATAAATTGATTAAAAATAGAGAAATAATAAGTATGAGATATCTAACAACAGAATCTCAGATATGAACGTCGATAACGTTCAACTCAAAGATTTAGTCCGCGGTTTTTCACGATCGATTATTTATATATTTTACCTTGATACTCGATGCTGGATCGGTAATTGGCCCATCAGTGACGGTATTCATAGCTTCTTTTCCGGACGAGGTATTGTTCGTGCCATCTCCGCTGTCAGCCATTTTTTACACTACATTTGTATAGTTGTTCAGTGGCAGTGGCAATCACCTGATCAGTGATCACATGATGGAAGGAAACTCGGGGCGAGACCATTTCTCAAACGAATTTTCGTTTACTGCGCATACCCAATGTCGGCCGTTAGTATTCAGATTTCGTGTTTGGTTTGAAAAATATATGATTGAACATTTGTAACTTCATTTGAATCCTTTAATGAGTTTTTTTTTCGTTGACATTTTCAGAAATTTTCTTTCGGTCAAAGAGACATATTCTAACTGACAATTTATTTTTAAACATCCCGCTATTTGTAATGTAATAAAAATAATGATGTGATTGGCTAATTCTGTTGGAACGAATGACGGCTAATTTTAGTTGACGTATATGCCGCGCTGATCATAACAGCGCTGTAGATTACAACTTTGGTAACAAAAGCGTCAGAAAAGGATTAAAAAATAAAATCCCTATCAAGTATATTCGTCATGGGGACTGTAGTGACTGTACTACCAGGAGTGAGAACATGATACCGAATCGTGTGGTTCCATGCTCGTTAGATATTAAAATTAAGTTGCTACTATACGAGTAAACCCCACGTGAGAAAATTTGTTTTAAAAGTTAATTTTGTGATAAGTGCATAAAAAAGAAATATTTAATCGTAAGTGTGGACTATCACTATTTGACTTAATGATTTCGTGGATAAGTTCAATACTTATACTACGTTTAAGAGTAGTAGACGCTATAGTCTAACCTCTAAACTTTTTGTATTTTTAGTATATTTTTATAATTTAATTTTGTAGTTGATTTATTTTGTAATTGTTTTTTAGATGACACTTGAGGTAGCACGAGACAGTAAAAAATCTACTAAAGACAAATCAACAAATTCTGTAAGTAATAATCATTCTTATTTTATATTGCAATAAACTTATCAATGATTATTTATTTTTGTAGTTATCCGAAAAGAAATCTATGAAAAGAAAAATTTCGGAAGATGAGAAGACAAAAAAAAATAAAACTGAAAAAAAGGGCACTCTTGATAGAAGAAATGCAGACCGATTATCTCGTGATACCGTAAAGGAAGATATGGTTGTTTTAGGAGAAATATCAAAAGTTACAGAAAGCAAATTAAAGATTATTTTACCAGGAGGTTTGAATGGAGATGTATTCGCTACTGACCTTAGCGAATCTTACACAAAGTTATTGAATAATTTCAATGAGGCAAGAGAAGGAATTCCTATTAATTTCAAACCATTGCCTGAACTTTATAAATCAGGAGAATATGTAACATGTTACGTAAAAAGTACTGCAAAGGATAAAAATGAATTTATACAGTTGTCTATGGAGCCACAGTTAATTAATCAAAAGATTGCTTTTGAATCTTTGAATAAAAAATCTATTGTATTATGTTCAGTAATAAATAAGGACAATCGAGGTTACAATGTGGATGTTGGAGTATCGTCGATCAAAGCATTCCTTCCAACAGGTTCTACAGATGAAGAAGTTGAATATTGTAAGTGTTCTTCATTTTGTTTTTGAATTTAATGGATTTATAAATTTCATTCATTATTTGATAATTATTAGTTACAGGAAAACAAATATTAACAAATGTAAGAAGATTGAATCTCAGAGAACAGGGGTCGACACTAAAATTAACAACAAAATTTGATCAAGTTGCTAACCCAATCGACGATGCAGAATTACACCTAGATACATTAGTGCCTGGAGCAAGAATTTACTTAACTGTAAAAAAAATTTTATCTAATGGTTTAAAAGTAGTATTTGGAAAGAATAATATAGGATTTGTAAATCAACTCTACTTGGACAAACCATTATCATCATACACTACTGAGTTACAACTAACAGGAACTTTGTTATATATTTTACCTACAACCAAATTTTCATATTTTTCTTTAATAGCGCATAAAACTGAAGAAACAACATTAGCTATTGGAAAAGTTATCCCGAAAGCTACAGTGCTTTTTAGGGATTCATATGGGGTTGTATTTGAGTTGCCCGGCGGATTACGTGGATTAGTTCCCCCGCATCGCACAGGAGTGAATATTGCTGAAATTCCCGATAAATTTGTTCCAAGTTCGACATACAAATGTCGTGTTGTGTCGTATAGCTCACTCGAAAAAGTGTATATATGTTCAATAGGAGAAAAAGTGTTGAAAGAGGATCAATCTTCAAATTCCGACACCAAAAACGTAGAAAAAAAAGAAGAAGAAATGATCGAAGAAAATTCTGACGACGAAGGTCCGCTGGCCGTTGATATAGCTACATCGGGAGTCAATAACGAAGATCTGAAAATTCGAGATAGCGGTTTCTTTTTCGATAACAACTCAACGCAACAAGAAGTCGAAGATGACAGTTCCGACGACGACGATGAGGAAATTGACGAGCCAAAAAAAAAGAAGAAGAAATTGAGCGCGGCTGAACGTCGAGAGGAAGAACGTCAAAAAGAGCGGGCAATACGTCAGCGAGAAGAAGCAAGGGCGAAAAATGAACCTCCGAAGTCAGTTGATGAATTCGACAGACTAGTTTTTTCAAGTCCAAACAGTTCATATATCTGGTTGCAATACGTGACTTTCCATCTAGCACAAGGAGAAGTTCATAAAGCTCGCAATATATTTAAGAGAGCGATAGATACTATAAACTTCATAGAAGATAACGAAAGGCTCAACATGTACAAAGCTTGGCTCCGGCTGGAGTTTGAGAATGGAACCGAAGAAACATTGCACAATGTGTTCCAAGAGGCCACATGTAGAAACGATCCCGAACATATTTACCCCGAGATGATGGCACTGTACGCCGAAAAAGGTAGATATGAGGATCTGGAAAAAATAATCAAAAAGACATTGACCAAATTAAAAGACAAACCTGATATATGGGTGGCATGTAGTAAAGCTTATTTGCAAGCTCAACTTAAGGAAAAATCTAGGCTGCTTGTCGACAGAGCTTTAATGTCATTAAGAAGTATGCATCACGTTTATGTAATGAGGGAGCTCGCTCGAGTAGCAAATCAGATGGGAGATAAGGATCAGGCGCACGCGTTATTTGAAAGAATTTTAACCGAGCATCCAAAAAGAATCGATATATTAAACGCTTACGTTGACATGTTGGTCAAGTCTAACGACATCGACCTTGCCAGGTGAGAGTTCATTTTGTTACAAATGGAATACCAATTTTTTAATTTGAATTTACTGATGTTTATTCATGGTTTATTTTCTAGGAATGTTCTTCAACGTTCTTCTTCGCAAACTTTACCGCCGAAGAAAATGAAGGCAATTTTCAGAAAATTCATATCTTTCGAGGAGCAACATGGTACGCATGAAAATGTTGAAAATGTGCGAAAAATGTGTAACGACTATGTAGAAAAACATTTGTAGACAAAAATCCGAAACATATCAAGATTATTTAATTGCACAGTTTATATTTATTAAAAAAATGTATTTTTGTATATTTGTAAATATTTCATAGTATTTTTAATTATAAATTCCTAATTACGTAATAAAGTTAACAGCTAAAATTACGTATAATTTACAGTCTAATTTTATTCTTACATACGTGTTCATTCCGATCATGACCGTTCAAAAATTCGCGCGCAAACGCCATGAGTATGCGAGACCATTAATCTCGAAACGCGGCAACGTTGCATCGACATTCCAGACTCATATGGGCGCGACAGCGATAGAAGAGAGGACTTTCTTCTGCGCTAGCGCAGAATGCGGTAGTCGTAGAAACAATGACTGTCAACGGTGGGATTGGCAACCTTGCAATCGCCATACTGTTTGCACGCACGTTGTTGGCGAACCAGTGGTGATTGTCTCGTGTGGTCTGGCGGTGCCGCAAGAGTGTGTTGAGAGTGTGGTCACCTGCGAATTAGTGTCTAACGAGTGTCGTAGCAAGGTAAATAACGAGATCGAATCGAAGTATCCGCGCGTACCAAGTTCGCGGTGCGAGTTCTCGCGAAAAACAAGCGAAACGCGATCGACGTGAGCGAACGTAGAATCGATCCGCGCCTCCTCGACCTCGAACGAGAGAAAAACCGCACCGCGATTATTCGCGAACTCGACTGTAATTTCTGTTTCGCTAGTCGTCGTTCGCGAATCGCTCCGTGAGAGCCCTGCATGTACGTTTTCGCATCCCAGCGGATGACGTCAGCGTCATTTTCGATGGATACCCGGTGTGCGATAAACTAGAAGTAGATAGAGTTAGAGCGAGACGGTAAATCTGCATCGACTATTGCCAATAGAAACAAAATAAAAACCGTTAAAATTGAAAATTCTTTCAGTTATAAAAGCGAGGAGACGTTCTCGCGCATTCGCGTGCGAAACATCGCCTTTCGGCCCAAAATTTTCGTCCTCTTCGTTGGCGCTTGAGCTTTCGAGCGGAAACCCCGAGAGAATTTTCGGAAAAACGAGAATAACGAAGGAAAGAAGAGAAGACAAATTTCGTAAGGACCGACTTCGGTCCGTTTTTCTTCCCCCTGTCGTGTGCCGTGTGCATATATATTGTTCATCCCGTGCGCGTACTTCTCTCTCTCTTTCCCCATATTCTTTTTTAAAATAAAGTCGCACAGTTTAAGAGGGAGGAATGGGTTAAGCGCCGAGGGGGAGAGGGAGAGTTACGGAAATCGCGGCTAAATATGTTTACGGGAAGTTTAAATCGACGGATTGTGAAACGCGTCGCGTCGCCTATTCGATTCTCCATCGAACCAGTGAGTATATGAAAATTTTTCCCGTGGTTTCGTTGCCTCTACGTACTCTACGTATGAATGGTACTCTCTCTCTCTCTCTCTCTCTTCCTCTCTCTCTCCCCGCGTCTGTATACGGCGTGCAAACGTGTACAAACTAGTGCGGTGATGTGCGTAAAACGGAGGAGGGAAGGAGAGAGGTTATGGCGCACGGGGCTTGCGTAAAACATAAATCCGCGTCAGTGTGCGCGTGTGTCCGTGCGAGTCTGCGTTCGTGGTGGGGTTATGTTACAAGTTTTTCTGGAGAAGAGCACGATAAAAATATTCGTAAGCATCGCGAACGGCGAAGACCATCATCGCGTAACTTTCACGTTGCTGAAACGCATAGTTTGACACGAATTCCTGCTCCCTCCTCTAACTCGCTTACACAGTCTCGTTACACTCGCGTACGGCCGGCTTTTCTTCGTTACAGCCGGTACTTTCGCGCGCGAAAAACTCCCATTTTTTTCTCTCTCTCTCGTAAAGTAAATTTCGTTAGCGAGTCTCATTACGACAAGTCGACAATTTTTCCGTCGAGCGCACTCGAGATGCCCGTCCCGGTGCGCGACACGCGCTCCTTTTTATAAATAACCGCAATTAACGCTCTCGCTGTTTTTTTCGTCACTCCTTGGGGGTCCTCGTGCACGGAGGGGGCTCTATCTTTTCCAATTAACGAAACTCGATTGATCCTCGAGAGCGCGGAGTCGCGATAGGTCGGACGCCGTCGTAGCCAACGGCGGCCGTGACTTTGCTCCGGTTCCGCGAATGTTGTTTTTTTCTCTCTCTCTCTCTCTCCTTCCCCAGTTTCTGAGCTAAATGTGTGCTATCGATTAGTCGCATGTAGAACGAAATTCTCCCTCGTTTTAATCGCGAGCCGAAAATCTAGAAGAACAATAGAGTGGAATATCTTATCCCGCGTTTTAAAGTTCAATCTATCGGACGCGTTGCGTAACGCGATAATATGTAATAAACGAGCGAGATACCCGTAACCCAGATTAATTCGTTGAAATCTAATTAGGAGATTACCCCGTTTCTTTCGCGAGACTCGCCGACGCTCTCGTAGAACGTCTCTCGATTTGGCTCCGCCTCCTTTTTTCGATATTAGCCCCCCAGCTTCCGAAATTTATCGCTATTGGGGTGGAATAGTCCCGGGCCATTTTCAAAATGTCCACCGAAAATAGAAATTTTCGAACGCAGTATTCATTGGCATACAGATATTGGAATTTCTAGACAAAATTGTTAAACAATGTTATTATTTCTCTAGTATTTGACAGCTTGTTAGCAAATATTATGTTGTTGTTGCGAGAAATTGTCAACAATTGCTCTTTTTCGCTCTCAAAATATAATCGGGTTTCGCTAGCTCGCTATATCGGAATTCTAGTGTAGTGATTCTTTAATTTTTTGTCTTCCTCAAATTATCCCGGTTACGCAAGCGCAAAAATTCCTACACGCGAAACCGAGATCGATTCGTCGATTGACTTATCGCCTCAGACGAATTTATCGCGATTGAATGGAAATTTCGGCACTCGATTTTTGTTCTCCGGTAGACGCGTTTGTTGTCTCGTCTTCTATTGAAATTTCGGACGCGTGGCGAGAGAAGAAAAAAAAATACCTCGAATCCGAGATTCGTACCATGAAATTGGTTGCATAATGCTAATAGTGCTTCACACCATTACATAATAGCGTTATTGACTTCGATAGGGTCGGGCTTAAGCCGTGCCTTCGGTCGCAGTCAATTTTCCGATACCATCGAGGGAAGAAAATACGAATCGTTTTTTGTTTGCGCTCGAAAAAAATTGCCCGAGGAAAATCTCATTTTCCGTAAACAACCAAATTGCGAGAAATTAAATTTCATAGGAAATTTTTTTATCTAGCGAGATCGGTCTATAAATTCACCGGAAGGTTGCAAATTCACGGTTGGTCATTCGCGAAAGCGAGCTCGCCGAGTGGAAAAATTCGTCGCACGGAAAGGGGCATCGAGAAAAAAATTCGCTATAACGAGAGCTCTGGCTTACACGCGCGTGACCCGTCGCATATTTGCTCGTTACACAGAAACTCGGTCGTAATCTTAGAGCCCCCTCCGTTTCGGCGAGCGACTCTCTCGTTACACACAACGCCCCGCGAATGCGTTACTATAATTATCCGCCTTGTCCTCATCGTTCTATTTCGGGTCAATTCGTGTTACTCGTCGAATCATTCGCGGAGTCGCGCGCGAGCCGTGACGAGCCCCGTTCGAGAGAAAAAGAAAAAGAGAGAAAAATAATCGGCGAAATAAGCTTGGAAATCGAGGGAACGGCGTCACCGGTGAAAGCGTTTTTCCGGACGATCAGCGCCGAGCTATCCCTCCCCCCCACTCGGGCCTCGCGGAGTTTTGGCACCTTGCCGTGAATTATTTCAACTTTGTTAAAATTAAACCGCACTTTCACGCGCTGGATTCGCGATTTATATACGTTATTTTTCTCGACACAAATCCGTTAGAGGGATAATAATAGCGATAAACAATAATCCGTCCCTCTACGAAGGAGCCGGGAGAATTTTTTTTCGTTCTCTACGCGCTCGACTTGAATTCGGGAAGAGTGCCAGGCGATTTTTCGCAAGGAGAGACGAAGAGAGGCTCGACTTTTCCGCTCTTGCAGAATTTTTTCGAATGCGTCCGCCGACCGAGGCGATACCGATAAACGCACTCGTGCGTCAAGGTCGATCCAAGGTCGTAAGCGATAAGCGTGCGAGTGGGGTGAAATTCAAATACCGAAAAAAACCTTCGTACGAAAAATGACGCTAAAAATCGAACTCGAAAATTAAAAAAAAAATACTTGAAAGAATCAAATCTGAAAATAAGTGGGAATTTTTTCGAGTGTATTTTTGAATTTTCGAAACTTAAAATCATCCGCTAACGAGGAATCATATTTTCAGGGACGGTGAGCAGCAAACGAGACTGGTGAACGTGGTGTCGCGGCGGCGATGTCATATCATCGTGGCGGACAGGCCGGCGTCGTAGCCGTCTCATACAGCACCAGTTCAATGGCGACCCACTCGCCGAATCGACGATACTCGAGCGGCACCACCGGCGCGACGAGCTCGAGCATCGGCACCGCCGGCTCCAAATTCAACTCCTACAGGCCGAACAACACCAGCTCGATACTCGAGCGCCACGGGAGTTACTACACGACACCTTCCACCGGTACATACCGCGGCAACTACTCCACCACCGAGTACAGAACCTCTTACAGTCCCTCCTCCAGGTGAGCTTGCCTCCACGAAGAGACGCCGAGCCTCGTTACAGCGAATCCCGACCACCGAGAGTCTTGTTTCGAGAATGTTGCTGATTCATTCTGTAGAGAATATTGAGAATTTTACTATTGATTCTGTAGAAAATATTGTAACAGATGGTTGCAACTGTCTGAGTAGGGAATTCTGTCGAAAATATTGTCACACTGAGCTCAATTGCAGCCTCGTTATAGTGTAATATGTAACTATGCCGGAGCTCGAGAGATCTGTATAGTCAGAGACGTTTGTAAATTCAGTAGAAAATATTGTAACTAACGAGCTACTGTGTCAAAAAGCGAGTAGTCAGCGATTAGTCAAAAATAGCAACTGTTCGGAATATTGTTACGA
The DNA here is from genome assembly GCA_003055095.1 of Goniozus legneri. Taxonomy (NCBI): domain Eukaryota; kingdom Metazoa; phylum Arthropoda; class Insecta; order Hymenoptera; family Bethylidae; genus Goniozus; species Goniozus legneri. Next base: position 338,366 of record NCVS01000114.1, read on the forward strand.
GCTCAACTAACTGCGAGTTGTACTGTTGTAAACTCTAGCAAGACTCGAGAAACGTTCGCATCCAAGTACGAGATTCGCTCTAACGAGACCGACAAGCCCTTTTCCGATTACTATTGATCTATCTTCGCTTTGTACATACAAAAAAATTGAAACAACTACGGAACAGCTCATACTCGGTATCGTCGAGCTCGAACTACCGTTGGAACTACAGGTCGGAGAGCCGGTCGTCCCGCTGCTCGCCCGCAAGGTGAGCATCGACCGACCCCCGGCGAGTTTTTTTATTTTCTGTGTGTGTCTCTTGC
>NCVS01000114.1:338709-381227 GCA_003055095.1 Goniozus legneri
CGCACGTACTGTTTTGACTAATAATGGACGAGATCCGCTCTCTAACAATAAAAATACCCTCGATCGATCGGCATGGAATTCAAGACTGGAGTAGTCCAAAGCTAACCAGGGAAATTTTTTGTCACCGCTAATTCGCACTCACCGCTGGCACGTTTTAATCAATTTTTGATTCTCTCGCTAACCTTTGAGGTAATGACTTATCGTAAGAAGCGCGTGCGTTCGCGTGTTTGCGTACGCGTTTCTATCGAGCGCGAAAAACTCGCGTCACGCGACCGTATACGGGAAAAATAGGACGGCCATTACCTGGCCTCGAGTGGGGCTCCGCTATTAGAGCGAGCGTATATTATCGCACGAGACTCGAGTAACGAAAATAAAAGGAAACTCATCGGACCTCGTGATTGTCGATTTTCCACGACGAGACTCGAATATTTCTCTCCGCGTTCCTTCTTTTTTACCTTCTAAATCTCACTTCGAGAGTCGGGTCCCACACACGAGCTCGTTCGCACAACGCGAATTGCCTTTGTTCGCGGCACAATAATCCAATTACGAGGGTGCGACACTCAAGATCCCATTCTTCATGGTCCCCATAGTCGAGTTTTATTTATTCGCTGCCGCTGGCCGTGCACCGAGAGCGAAAATTTGTCGAATTAAATCCGTACTCCATACTGCTAAAGGGTATTGTGTCGAAAACGAAATTGAATATTATTTACAGAGAATTCGAACGAATAAAATTGTTCGACAAGTGAAAGAAATCGAAACACGGAGTAAAAAACAATCTCTTCCCAAGAGAGAAAAAATTTTATTTGTAAACTGTCAGTAAAATTCTCCGAATTCTCGAATCCAAAGTTCTCGACGTATCTAAGCAAATATTTACCCGATTCCCTTTCGCGGTGCCGAGTGGATTACAAGAGCGATAAAGCGCCGAGGAAAAATTCGCGCGAGTGCACAAAAATCGCACGCTAGAAAGAGAGAGAGAGTAAAGGTCGAGGTCGGGGCGTCTCTCTCTCTCCCTCGAATGCACTTCTCTCGGATCTAATCTCTCTAATTGAAAGAGCCTAGAGCGAGAGGGAGAAAGAATTCCGAAATAGAAATCGAGAGCAGGACGAGCGCGTTCGGTCTCTTAATCCGTTCCGAACTGGCATTGCGGTGTATTACGGCCTGGGGGCCGAAGGTCGAGGTCGTACCGGGCACAGTTAGCACTCGGCCCGCTTTATAAGTCCTCTCCTGTCTGGCCTAGCGCGTACGGGAACGAGTTTCGATATAATACCGTCTCGCACTTGTCCCTCTCTCTCTCTCTCTCCAGTTTTGCAGTCAAAACGGCATTGTACCGTTGTCCCTTGTATACCGGGTGTTTACAACCGCAATCTGTCTTCGAGGGGCGTGCATCCCTCTCTCTCTTGCTCGCTCTTATTCCCTAGCGGAGGCCAAGAGAGAGAGAGAGGGAGGGGAGAATTGCTATTTGTGGTCTAACAACAACGGGTCAAGGACACGATCGAGGTCTCCTATCTCGCTCCCCCTCTTTCTCTTTTTCCATCGCTCTTGTTTTCCCGACGATTTCGCCGTTTATAACGTTATCCGAAAATTGGCCGTGTGTTGTCGTGCGCCCATAACAATGTACACAAGCCTCCGTCCGTCTCGCTCGCTCTTTGTTTCGCATACGCGCTAATCAACGCCAGGTCAAAGTATAAACACACGTTACATACGAAAATCCGCCACCCCGGTGTGATTTTCAGTAGTCCGTGTGGTGCCGTGTATCGATGTAACGAATTCAAAATTCTCAACGTTAAAACACCCCGTCAAAAGAGCGCGAGACCGGTGAATCGCGTCGATATACCTTTATCGTTCGAATTATCCCTTGCGACGGCGATCTAGTATACGTTATTGTTTTTTTATAAATGTCGAACGAGAATCTCACGTACGTCAATATTAAATCTAGCCGTCACGGTTTGGTTGTCGTTTATAACCGTATGCGCGCTGGCGCTGCACAGTTGGCCGTTGGCCCAGCGTGGTGTGGAGAGTTATTAAAAAAATATAGAAAAGAAAAATCAAAACGAGCGCGTTACCCGCGCGCGCCGCCTGGCCGAATTAACGTCTTACGCTTGGTATTATTTCTCTCTGTCATTCAGGTCGGTCACGTCATCGTCGACGTCGTATCGGGACACGTCGAGCACGGGCATCAGTGCTCCCGCGAACCCGACTACCACCGGCCGCTACTCGAGCAGCTCGTCGTCCCCGTCCTCGTCATCGCCCACCTCGTCGGGGAGCACGGCGCGGGATCGCATCGAGTCCAAGCACGACTCGTTAAGGAACTACGTAACGCCGGCCGAGTACTCGGCCTACAACTACATACCGAAGATCCACCAGTCGTCCGCCAACGCCGCCAGTCATCGCAAGTCGAACGGCGTAGCGAGCGAGTTGTACGGCGGTGATGAGCGCGAATCCGAGAGGAGGTGAGGACCCCCTTCAACTGTGAAATTCGATCGAATCAACGAGACTACGACAGCCAAATTACACTAGTTTGAAAGTACCATAAAGAAACTTTGGAGCAAAGAGTTGTAAACAGTGAAGAATTGTCAAATGTATCGTTGATCCGATTAAATTGTCTCGGTGTAACGATTCCTGGACTGCTCGGGGGATTCAACTGTGGTGTGTTACCGAGTGGAATTTTTTTGTTCTCGAACCGTTCGAGTATTCTCACGACCCAGTTTTGCGCGCGAAACTCTCTCGACGAAAATTACACGTTACGTAATCGCATTGCAGAGACCGTACGGAATCATTGCTCTCGTCGCCATCGGCATCCGCCAGTCAGATCTGGTCTAGATCCAAGAGGAGACCGATATCAGGCACGGTGCTCACCGCGGGACACACCGCGACGTCGGCCGAGGTAAGTCCCCGTCCACGTCCGCGCCCGTCGCGGAGGGACCAGCCTGCGTCATCAGCCGGTAGAATCATGGCCCTCCCCAAAAAAACAAATTTTGACATTTTTTTCTAGTAAATTTTTGCAACGTACTCCCGCACGTTTTCGTGTATTTTTTTTTTTTTGTTTTTTTTTATCCATGAGAATTTTTGACAAAATCTGAACGATAAACGGCGAACAGGTAACCGTCGACCCGGACGTTGACGACGTAAACGACGCTGACGACGCGGACGATCATCATAACAACAACGAGGCTTTGGTGATAAACAACAACAATAACGAACCGGACGAGCGGAACAAGGACGAATGCGACGGTCAGCATGGGAAACAGCGGGTCGGTCATCGCGCGGGCGACGCGTCGGGCATCCTAATAGCCGACTCGGCCGCGTCGATGATCGGCACCGGTTACGTTGGTGTGAGCCTTGATCTGCTGACTAACATTGCCACTAATAACGCCAAGAATAACGCCGTCGCGAACGCCACCGTCGCTTCCGATCGGAAACAGGAGGAGGGCGGTCGCGACCAGGATGAGCACCACCGTCAGCAGAGTCAGCAGCAGCAACAGCAGCACATCAACAACAACACAACGCAAGAGAACACTACGGGCTGGTACGAGCGCAGCAAGAAGCTGGACATCCACGAGGAGGAGCTGCCCGAGGTTCACCAGTCTCCGGTGAATCGTCGCGAGAAGAACGACAACGACGAGCTCCTGGATAACGATAACGAGGAGGAGGAGGACTCGAGCCTCGACGTGGACGACAACTCCTTCGACGGGCTGAGCGCGAGCCTCCACGTTAACGGCCTCCACGGAGACGATCCGAGCACACCGTCCACCTCGCGACGCCACGACATCGGAGCGTTCACCAGCTCGAGCACGAGCGGCCTTCTCCCGGACAGTCCACCCGGCATTACAGGCACCTATCGCGGCAACAATCAATTCGTGAGTGGCTTTCGCCTCTGCTTTCATTGTCGAGACGTCGAGCGAGCTCGGGAATCGGTCTTCGTGTATCGTTTGTGATTCACAGTGTAGTAGGATCGAGTGAACTGCTCGGTAAGATCGACGGACAAACTTTGATACGGTCTGAAAATAATACTGTTTGTTTTTACTTATAAACAATCTATTTTTGTTGACCCTTTGCGCTATAATTACCACGAAACTGTTCTTCGTTAATTTGTTTTTAACTATATGAAGTGTCACGCTAGTAGCGACTCGAGAGTTTCGAGTAAAAATAGTTTTGACACGTCAGAAGTGACCCCATAGTGCAAAGAGTCGAATTTAAAAAGTTTGTCCGTTCGCTCCGCTATTTACCGGGTGGTCGACCTTTCTCAGCAAGTTTACTCGACAAATTTTCGAGAAAAACCTACGACTGTGGTGTAACGTCGGCGATTAAAATTCAATATCCGCATAGGCGGACGTATTGAAATTTAATGCGCGTTGAAAATTCGACGCGTCATTCGACGGCCGGGGCTCGAGTCGTGCGTGGTGATTTTTCACAGCGCGTGTCTTTCGCGAGATAACGATACACCGATGTCGATTGCTCGCTCGGCTTGTGGTTGTGACGTGTCCATCGATGTTGTCCCTGTACGTGTGTATGTTGAGCGAGAACTTGGCGACCAAGGATGACACCCACGGCTTCGTAAGTACGACACGAGCCAAAGGAGAGATCCGCTCGATAAACGCGAGGGCCTATCGATAATCGATCGTTCTTTGACTACAACGGGGCGCGCTAAATTTTTCTCGCCGATAAGAATAGAGTAGTCTTTCACGAGCCGAGGCCACTCTCGCCGGCCTATCGGATCGCGATCTTCGCGCTTATGTGCCAGTTTCGCTTCCTCGAACGCTCTCCTTTTTTTTCTTTCTCTCTCTCACTCCCTTCGATGACGGGACAGACGCGTCTGCGTGCACGTCGCGTTCTCGTTTCTCGAAGCCGGTGCTAGAAGGAAGAGAAGCCCGTGCGCGCGCGCTTACGAAACGAGAGGCTCTCGATCGACGCCAGTATTAATAGAACGGAGCGCTTCTCGCAGAAAGAAAAGCGAGACGCGCGCGCGATGAACGCCGCCGACGCCACTCGCGGAAAAATCCCGACGTTTTTCGCGCAAAATTCCCGTTCGGCTGTTCGCACGCGCTAAGTGAGAATCACGCGGAAGCGCGTCCTCGGGATGGAGGAGCGAGTCGGTGGCGAGTCGCGAGTGTACCGTGCGCACGTGCGCCCACCGCGGCATTAGCCTTTCAAATAAGAGTCGCGAGTGTTTCGATCTCTCGAGTTTTTTTTTCGCGCTCTCGTCTCAAAGGATACGTTTGTTTTTGCGCCAGCAGCTCGACGAGATCTACCGGACCGGCTTCATTGAATCCACGCGCGTGAACGAGTGCGGATATTCGGACACTTTCGTTCGGTTTTCTCCACTCAGGCCTCTCTCTTTCTCTCGTTTAAAACCGTACGGTATTATTAGAGCGGAGGAGGCCAGAGGGACGTTCTCGTGGATAAAGTTACCGTCTGTGTAAACTGGCTTATACCCAAGTAATCGGCTGGGGGTTGTGGTGTTTGTGGACGGCGCTGGCCCTCGTCCTCGCTTACGCCTTCTTCCTGGGCGTCGCGACGCCCCTCAAACACCAGAAGCGCAACGCGAGGTACAATTTTTCCCGCGCCGTCTGTTGCACGATTATCGCCGCCTCGCTCGAGAAGCCGTCCGTTTTTCGCGAGGTGAGTCCAGCGAGCCTCGTTGCGGCGAAGTTCGGTGTAACGGGGCTCGATTACAGTACCGCTCAGTTTCTTCTATCTCGCTATCCTTTCCCGCTCGCCAAGGACGGAGACACCGCTCTGTGTGTACAAATAACGAACCCCTCTCTCCCCCTCGTAATCCACAGCGAGAAGATCCAGATCCCCTTCAGCGAAACCCACAGTAGACCCCGAGATCGCAATATGCTGGCGAAACGTAAGAGCAAATCCATTGGTTACTTGGTTTGTTTGTTCATTTCATTTTTCTCTCTATCTCTCTCGCTTCTCTTCTCTTTCTTTTCTATCATTGCGATCGTTATTTAGCTGTTGAGGATCTATCGACATTTTTTCAAATGTCCCAATCGACAGGTAAATATTGCCGTTGCATAAAATGTTTTTTTCTGTTTCCTTTTTTTTTGAACTTCTATTTTCTTGCGAGAGGCATTTGTAGGCACGTGGAGTTTGCCGGCTTGCCAGTAGTTGTCTTTATTACGCGAGGATTACCCGTCCGACCGGCGGTATGAAACTCGGTGTCTAATCCTCGTGATTAATCGGCTTGATTTGTCTCGTAGTTGTTCTTTAACCCCAGCGTCTTGTGTTCAACCGACCAACATACCACAGTACGATACGCGGATGAATACCAAGTCTACAAATTTTTTCCGCCTCCCCGTGTATTTTGTATTTTGTTCCCCGTACAGCGATGGAAAAAGAGAGCCCCGGTGTTGCGGAGATTATTTTTCGCACGTAGTTAGTGTCACGATGCAGACCATACGTGAATTTGACAACCGGACGTCATCGTGTAGAATTTTATTTTTCGAAATAGCCAGCGCTGCGAAACGCGCAGAAATACAGTTGTGTAAAGCGAAATTGAATTGTTGCAGGAGGGAAGCCCAACCGGCAGACCCGCACGCAATCGACTACAAGCACACCGTGACGAACGATGTGGTCTGAATGGATTACGAAACATTGGAAACACGGTGAGTGGCTATTCATTAACGTCGATGCTGTTATACGTGACGCTGTAATTAACCGATTGGTTTTTTATTTATTCCGAGGTATCGAATTTCCTCTACGCGAATCCCCCCGGCTATGGTTTCAATGTCATTAACGTTGAATTTCGATTTGCTGCCTTCCAGTGTTTCATGAACAGCGTGATCCAATGCCTGAGCAACACGCGACCGCTTTTGGAATATTTGTTGAACGATCAGTACCTGTCGGACATAAATACCACCACGTCGAGTATGAAGGGTGCTTTGATCAAAGCGTTCAGCCAGGTGATCCAAGAATTATGGGTGCAGGGAGGTGATCACGTGGTCAACACCACCTCGCTGAAATCTCAGATTCAGAGATTCGCGCCGAGATTCATGGGCTACAGCCAGCAGGACGCGCAGGAGTTCCTCAGATATTTGTTGGAAGGACTCCACGAGGACGTCAATAGAATCACCATCAAGCCACAGCCTATACATACCGATATTCCGGATACTTATACGTAAAGATTGCTTGCGAAAAATTTGAATTTCACACAGAAAAAAAATCGTTATTCAATTCGAGATAATTTTTCTTGATACAAGAAATTAGAGAATAGGTTAGGAAGATGAAATTTTCTTGAATAAAATAGAAAAAATTGAGTGCTAGAATTTTAATCTAAAACAGTCAATATTGATGTATTCAGCACTAATCAGAATCAGATAAGCGTATAGTCGTAAATGGTTTTTCTAACGGGCAAGAAACTAACTTGTCTCGAACCAAGAAGGAAAATACTCGAGCTAAAATTGAAGTTCTCTTGAACATAAATAAAAAACGTATCTAACAGAGAAAAGTATACTTTTTAATTAAGACAATTATTTTTTCACCGCAGAAATAAAATTCTGGTTAAGAAATTTTTAATGTTTGAAATTACTTGGATCGAGTAAACTTTTTTTTCTGTGTAGGTAGATTATCGTGTACATTACGCAATATTAATTGTACTTGTTATGCAGGGACAGCCAGAAAGCCGCTGAAAGCTGGAAACGTTATCTACGCAGCGAGGACAGTACCATAGTGGATGTCTTCGTTGGTCAATTACGCTCGTCGTTGCGATGCACTTCCTGTGATCACGTTTCCGTCACTCTCGATCCTTTCTGGGATCTGAGCCTGCCGATACCCTCGAGGAGCGGTACCGTCAAATTGAGCCAGTGCCTCGAGCACTTTACGAGAGAGGAAGTACTAGACGGTGACGAAAAACCAACTTGCTCCAAGTGCCAGATGAGGCGAAAGTGTACAAAAAGCTTTGGCATACAAAAATTCCCAAAGATCTTGGTTATTCGTATCCTTTTAATACTATATTCAATATTATCTTTGAACAGGAATATTTTAAGAATATTTTGAAGTATAGAGTACAAAACACTTTTTATAATTGAAACAGAATATTTTTCCTTGACCAATGTGCGTTGAAGATCTGAAACGATTCTCACCAATGGAGCGCTTCCGCGGAAAGCTAAATGTGATGGTGGATTTTCCGTTGACGGGTTTGGATCTCAGTGCCTTTGCAGCCCCGAGAGTGCCGGGATGTACATACAATCTTTACGGCGTTGCCAACCATTCTGGTACCACGTACTCCGGCCATTATACAGCGTATTGCAAGCATCCGTACTCAGGAGAGTGGCACGAGTACAACGACAGCAGGGTATCGGTGGTGTCGTCACGGCAGGTCGTTTCCAGCGAAGCCTACGTACTATTTTACGAACAGCAGCCTCATAGTTCTCACTTGTAACCTCACGCCATGCTTAGAGTTTAAAGAAAACCATCTTGCCTCTCGATACCTCAGTCCAGCCTAGCAATATTCTATCGTATCGTAACGAATGGGGATTCGATGAAAAGAGGGGAGCTCTCGAGATTTATTGTAATGATGGTTCGGCATTTTAGGACTGAGTGGGTCTTCGAATATGCAGAACAGTTCGAGTTCGTATCTCGTGTTCAGTAATATAAATAAATTTAGACAAATTTAGAAAAGAATTTTAATTGAATGGATAAAAATGAAACGTGTAACGAATGGGGGAATATTTAATTTGAAAAATTTCCGAGCTCACGCGCGTGCATCCCGAAATTTCGAATTCCGTTGCTCGAGCAAAGTTGGAATCGTATCGGCCTTCTCGTCATACTTTAAGTAATATGAGATCGTAATTTTTGAGAATTTGAAACGGCCATTGAGGAATAAAAACAAAACCGAGCAACGAGACGTATTGTGACGTTGGCGATAATCATGTTCATTCCTTGCATGAAGTCTCCTTGACCAATCGTACATCCTTTTTCAGCACTTCAGATTCACGACGAATTAATTTTCACTTCTTAGACTATCGCTATTCGAATCTTCGACTCTCCGGCTATATAATGGCATAGAGGATATGTTAGTATGATTTACGCGTAGGATTTGATATATTAAAATATTATATTTCGATTCGTTTTGTTTTATTCCTTTTTTTACAAAATAGACTGTTTAGATTTTGGAGAACCGTTAGCGTCACTCATTTAACCATGCAAACCAACTGCGTTTCCCTGCGATGAATGAGATAAAATTAGTCATGTCATCGCCAAAGCTCACATACTAAACAATAGCGCTTCGGATATTAATTTAATTTCGAACGAAGGACTTAGCAACATCTCACTTATCACTCGACACCTGGCGATCTATGGTTACATTTAATTTTGTAAAATATTTTGTTTAATTATCACGATCGAGAGTTATTTATTTAATTTATGGAAAGAGAGAAATGATAAAAATATTAATATATTCGATATTGACGAATACAATATATATATATACATATATAGATCCCCGCAAACTCACACTCCTCAAAAAAGTTAACTGATCGACGCTATTCGAACGGATCGAAACATCGACTTTTCGAAGAGCGTTGCTCCTGATTTTTTTGCGAAGTGTTTGTATATGTATATATAAATAATTATATATTATTATACATATTACATACCAATAAAAATAACGAAAATTGAGAGAAAAAAAATTACAAACCACACGTGATTTTTTATTTTACACACACGTTCCTCCGAAACAAACGGAATTTCGAGCAGCGATTAATTTCAATTAAGGGGTTCTTTTGGCGCGGCGAGCCGAGTCGCCGATTGGCCGGCGCTTCAGTCTCCCACTCCGCCATTGGTCGAACGATCCAGCCGCGTCTTCGCCGGTCAACTTGGTCGGTAGGGCCGTCGCAGTATCGCGACACAGATGGCGACGTAAGGACGTGCGTTGTTACTCGACCGCGTTAAAAACGCAAAACACTCCAGTGGTCAGCTCGTGCGAATTAAACGTGCGCCTATACAACACGTAACTCTCTCTCCGTCTCGTCCCGTCGTCTCCCCCACCACTCTCGGGTCTCGTTGCTCCTTATTTCACCCTTTTATTCGACAATCGTAAAGACTCCGGCTCGACCGGTAGCAAGTAGAGCGAGCGAGTGAGAGAGAGAGAGAGAGAGAGAGAGAGAGCAGAGTAAAGTAAAAAACCAGTCTCGAGCACAAGAAGCGGGTAAAACGTCGTGACCCTGCGAATAAAAGAGTGAATTGTGTATCGCACATTATTCGTATTAGAGGGCACGGGGGGACGAGGAATGCAGAATCTCGCCGAATTTTCGTAAATTAGCGCGAATTGCGCCAATATTAACGCGTACGTTGTGGGTGAGTGTGTGCGTGTGTCGCGAAATACCGACGCATGCGCGGGGGACTGGCGCGAAGTTGTATGCGCACGAAGGGATAAGAGAGTAGAATAAAAAAAAACAGGCAGGACATGAAGAAACGTCGGTGAGGAGAGGAGCGAGCGCGCGAACGAGAGCCCGACGTTCGGCGCGCAACAATCGGATGGGCTGCACGCGTTTTCTCAGTGAGAGAGAAAGAATCGCGAATCGGTGTTTGCTCGGACGATAAGTTTCGCGAGTAAGTGTGCGGGTGTGCATCGGTGTAACAACGCGCAGTTTTTCTTTCTCTCGTGCGATCAGTTTTATTTTCATTCCCCCGGAGGCACACGCAGTTGCGACAGTTCTACGAATGCACGGAGTACGAAGGATATCGATACACGCCTGGACAAGCACGTTCCGAACGAAAATATACGCAAATCGGAGCAGAGTTTTCACGTTTCGAGGATGGCAACACGTACGTATGTATACCGACCGTGCATCGCAGTCGCACCGAGTGTTTTTTATTTCCCGAAACGCAGTAATTGTCCACTCGACTCCGTCGCTCGATTTAGTCGCGCGCTCGTTCGGGTGTATCAATCGAAAAGCTTCAGTGCCGAGTTATCTGGTCTCGCGTGTGTCGCGTCTTTTGTGCATCCCGTTCGCCCTCCTAGCGCGAACCTATCTTCCCTCTCTTTTCACTCCTCCCAGGCCGTACTCTCGTCGCGTACCCGGTTACCCGCGGAACATAGATATTTTTTTTCGCGCGACTTTAATCGCGAACCGACGTTCGCGCCTTTCCGTAAAAAACGAAAAGTCACGCTCGGTACCTCGACCGATTTTCAGGTTATTTTCGCGTTCGTGTCGTCGCAATTTTTCCTCTTTAACCTAAAACTTCGAAACGGTTTTCACCTCTCGGTCGAATTTTTTTTACATTTTTACGTTTTTTTTTTATCGTCTCGACGACCATGCCCCAGCTGATAACGCTATCGGCACGGGTTGGTATTCTTTTTTTCTCTCTTATTCTCGATATATCAGATGGCCGGACGTTCGAAAACGTGGATTCGAAAAAGAAAATTAGTGCACAAGAGAGCATCGAGGACGAGCGCTGGTCGTCTCCACAATGGGCTGTGCCAGTGAATTGGTCGAGATTTTTGCACACGCGCGTGGATTTCCGCTGGCGGGTGGCTGACCGGAAATCGCTAGATTGCAAAAAAAAAAAAAAGGTGAACAAGAGAGACCCGAGGGAGAAGTGTGTCGGTTGGTGAGACGAAAAAGAAAAATGCAATTCAGTGAACGATCGATTGCCGTGCATGTGCAGCGGTGCGAGTTGCGGCGTGAGTGAGCGATCCCGACAAAATTAGATTCCATTGGTGGATAATTGTCTGTCAGTGGATTGGTGACTCAGGCGCGGCCGTATCGCGATACGTTACTGGCCTCGTCGCGAGGGATACGACGTCGTCTGCCCGAAGGAACGGAGAGAAGAAAGGAGAGAGAGGGAGAGAGAGAGAGAGAGAGAGAGAGAGAGAGAACCCCGGGTGTGCGTGAGGGCAGTGATCTCTCAGGGAGCGGCGACCTGACGTACGAACGGTGTCCGATAGATATAGGATATAACGCTCTCTTCCCTCCTCCTAATTCCTCCCATCCTCTCTCTCTCTCCCTCTCGAATATAAATTCCATCCCCCTCTCCCGCGCGGAGTTTTCGGTTTCGAGAATAATATTTCTTTATCGAAATCGCTTCGTTACTCATCGCGCGCGATAAATTCGACTTACGCAGCTGAACGTTTTTCTGGAAGGGGACAAAAAAAATTCGATACGAGACTCTTTTTTTTTTTTCAGGGAAGAACCGTATGAATAATTCGAGAGGCCCGATCGTTTTTTAATAGCGCAACCGAGTTAAAATACGGGCGTCGTTAACGTCAATTGAGCGGGATATTTATTCTCGCCGAGTAAGCTCCGGTCCATTCAGGGATCGTTCGATTCGAGAATCGAGGGACTTTTCCTGCCCCTCCTAGGACACGCTCCTGGAGGAGTCGAGGTAAGGAATTTTTCTACGAGTTTTGCCGTGGAGAGGGGTTCGGTATTTTCCAAAGTCGACGGTGTACACCCATAAATTCGGCGTCGGCCAATGGGGTTCGAGGTGGACGGTGGCCCGCGTCGAGGCTTTTCCGCGCGTGCTGGGCGGGCCCCCCCCCCTTCGTCCCCTTCCCCCTCCCCACCGCTCCCCTCTTTCCCCTTCACACCCCAGAACGCAGCTGCATCGGAAAGGGAATTTTTCCGGCCGCTAACGCACGCCTAGCGTGCATACGGAGAGACCGGCCGGCCCCGCTTCCCGCCGTCGTCGACCGTGAATGGCCGGAGGAGAGAGAAGAGAGAGAGAGAGAGAGAGAGAGAATTATACGAGTGGCCCGGTGCAAGGGGCGACCGTTGCAGTAGGCCTCTGGGCCAAGGTTCCCCCCCCCCCCGTTATCGTTTCCCTCCGCCATTTCTCCCCGAAAAGCGAAAAATTTCGAAACGATTCCCTCGATCGGCGAAGGACGCGAAGTCGCTCGTAGTTACACCGCGGTGTCAACAGGTTTTATTTTTGCCCCCGCGAAAGGGCCAAGGTCCTCTCTCGCTCGCTCCTCCGCCTCCTCCTCCCGATCCGGAGGCCCTCGCTTCCCCGCCCACCGTTCGCTTCTAGTCTACCGTCTCTCGCCCCTCCGAGCCTCGCCAGACGCCGATGCTCCTCCGCGAGACTCCCGTAGGACGTCTCCCGAGGGCCCTCCTACGTCAAAACTCCTTGGTAATATCGACGACGCGTCGCCAAAACGTTTCGTCCAATCGAGAAACTCGGCCGACTCTCTCGCCGTACATAGCACACGATTCATTAACCCCTTCACCTCGAGATGCCGCCTGAGAATATCGGACGTATTAATTTCCGCGTATTTTTTCGCGCTCGAGATACGTACAAATTCAAAGTTCAGACGACAAAACACTTTACGAAATTAACATCGGTTGTATTTTACGCGTGTTTCGCGCGATAAAAAAGCGAATTTACAGAGCCGAATCGCGAAATGGCTAGAATGTAACGAGAAATCTTGACTCGGCTGGGTGCGTTAACCCTGAACTAATTGAAATGTTTTCGAATTAACACTAAACTCACCGACGAGCGGTCATTTGACTGCTTTTCAATGTAATTCGCTATGTAGAAAAAAAACCTTCGGTAGGTTGTGTTAAAATCTGGAATTTCGTCAAAAAATTGGAGGGACGGTTAACCAAGCGAAAGACGAATTCGAGGATGAAGACGAAGAGGCAGAATTGCAGCTCGTGCAGCGTTCGCAACAGCGCCACTATCGGCACCGGGACGATGTTTGCCGCGTGCTGGCGAATATCCCCGAGGAGGCGTGTGTGTGCACTCTCCGGGAGGGCGGCGGGACGGAAAACGCGATGCCGGAAAAATAGCGAGATTTTCGCCGCTCGAGACAAAGAAGAATGCATCCTCGCGTCCTCGAGGATTCGGAGCGAAGAAAGGGAACGAGAGAAGAGGGAGAGGGAGAGAGGAGAGACAAAGGGAGACCTCCTTGAAGACAGAGAAAAGAGAGAGTGAAGAAGACGAGGAGGATCCGCTCCTGGGTAACTCGCGCGCAAGAAAGAGAGAGAGAGAGAGAGAGAGAGAGAGAGAAGGTCCGGCTAGACGTCCCGAGGTTTCGCGCATATAATGTATTCTCGAATATCGTGCACTCTCTCGTGATCAATATAAGCCCCCGACGCTGCCCGGAGATGCACGAAGAGAGGTACCCATCCCCCACCAGCTCTCTGTCCTTCTCCCGCGCACTCTCTCCCCTCTCTATCGAGCTCGCCGTACGAGAGAGAGTGCAACGCTCGACGGATCGCGAAAATGCACCGGGTTCCTCTCCTCGCTTCCCCTACCGCTCTCGCTGTCTCTCTCTCTCGCTCGCTCGTTCGCTCGCACTCCTCTCGATTATCCGTGACAATGCCACCAGCCCGTGGTTGCGTTGAGAGAGAGAGAGAGAGAGAGAGAGAGAGAGAGAGAAGAAGCGAGAGAGGAGAGAGCTTCGAGTCTGACTGTGCAACGAAACGCTCACTTGGTGGGGGCAATCGGTGGACGAAGTAGCTCGAGAGCGAGAGAGAGGGACGAGCCGAGGGGGACGTACAATCGGAACGATCCGCGCGAGCCTCGCAGGACTCGCCTCCTGAAAGGACTATAAATGCACTTTTTTTCCTTCGCATTTCGCCGCTCTCTTTGTACAGCTGACGGTATATACGACGCGTGAGTCGAATTTTTCCCTCACTCGCCGAGATTTTTTCCCTCCCGTCGATGTCGGAGAGCAAACGGCTCTCCGATAAAACCGAGAAGGTATAACGAAGCAGTCGTGACGCTCGGGCAAATATTTAACGCTACTTCGGAAG
Source organism: Goniozus legneri (assembly GCA_003055095.1). Classification (NCBI taxonomy): domain Eukaryota; kingdom Metazoa; phylum Arthropoda; class Insecta; order Hymenoptera; family Bethylidae; genus Goniozus; species Goniozus legneri. Next base: position 353,418 of record NCVS01000114.1, read on the forward strand.
CCCTGGGTATATACTTCTAGGAGCGTGTAGATACATCTCTCTCTCTCTCTCTCTCTCTTTCTCTCTCGTATCATAAAGAATTCCGATAATTCTGTTGGCGTATAATTGGGTTAGAAGTCGCATTCCCGAACGGACCGGATGGAATACCGATGAATCTCGGAGCAATTGACACGAGTAGTACACTCGTGTAATTTCCTTTCGAAATTGAAATGGCGAACATTTGGAATTCATGAAAATCTACACAATGAAGTCGTACAAAATTTTTCGCACCGGATGAAAAAAGATTACCGTTGCCAATTTACGCGACGTCACGACCGAGCGGCATAAAAAATCGAGCCAGCAGAGGGAGGAATTTTTTTCTATTATCGCGATATCGATCGAGCCCGGTGTCTCGGAGGATGACTAGGCGAGTTCGCGAAACCCGACGGAGATGTCCGTGCAGCGTCTCGAGTGCGTCGCGGATTTTAACGTCTTCATTACCCCTGCAATTAATTTTTTCCTCCGCGATCCGCTCTCGGCCGAGATTGAAAATCTCTCCCGGCCGTTCAACAGGTTTTTCAAACGATAACCAATACGGACGTGTATCGGGGGAGCTCGATAAAATCATTCGGCGGTTTTGGCAAACGGAGCGGATCGACTCGCTCGTTTCAACGAGTCCATATAGAAATTCATAAGCCATGGGAAGAAATTTCTCCGTGCGAGGGAAGGAAACGAACGGCATTGCTGTTTCAAAGAGGAGGATGCGCGTACAAAGGATTACGGTGAATAATCCGAACGCGGTGGATCCGCGCTCCCCTCGACTAAATACGAGATTACCGCGTCGCGAGTGACCGGTGACAGTCGGATCGTGTCGTAAATCGCGCTCGAGGGAGGAGATTTTCGGGGAGGACGTTCCACCGGTATCTACGCCACTGGGACGGTGAATTTCTTACCGGGCAGACGGCGCGGAGAGGGCCGAGAAGGAGAGAACGAGAGAGAAGAGAACGCGAGGTGAACCATGTGCCCATACGAACTCGCTCGATCCTTGGCCGTTCCATGGCCTCCTTCGTCCCCTCTCTCCATCGAGGATGCATAAGTTCTGCACGAAAAACTCGAAAATCGAGGGACGCTGAAAATTTGATCAACCTTGAGACGAGCTCTCCAGGGACGAGACCGCGAAGCGCTCCTCAGACTCGAAGTAATCGCTCGCGATACAGAAATCAAACTGCAGTTCTTAAACCGTTTGCATCACACAGAAAAGTGAAAAATTCGTTCTTATCACAAAAATTTATTTATTTCATTTCTCAATAGAAATGTACGCATATATGCGCGCTCTGGTGATAGTGGACAGGCAAAATGCGCGCGTATATGCGCTTATGATGCAAATGGTTTAACAAAAAGAGGTGCAACGTCTACTCGGGGAGATTCGAGTGGACAGCTGTGGAAAGGAAGAGTCGTCTGCGAAACCCGAGCGAGAATTCAGCCTCCGTCGATGCATCCTTCGACCTCCCCCACACGGCGATCCTTCCCCTCCTTGACTCCCCTCATTTCCCTCTCTCTCTCTCTCTCTCTCTCTCTCTCTCTTTCTCTCCCACGAGTCTCACGGAAAAGCAAATTCTCTCCGTGTCACTGAACCCGGCCGTCTGACCCCGTCGCGTTCGGTTTTTCCGCACGAGATGTCCCGACCTCGTCCGGAAGTGGATGTCGCACACTCACGATCGCCTCTCTCTCTCTCTCTCTCTCCCTCCCTCAAAAACCCTCCGATTACGCAGCAGGCGGTTTTCGGCGAGATTTTCTCTCCGAACGACGCCGTGGGATTCTCTCTCGGTGTGCTCGATTCTCTCCCTCCTCTCGCTCGCTCGGTATCGATCATTCGAGATATCGCGTTCACCTTCGGCGAGACCTCGCGGGACATTGACCTCGCGCGCCTCGAGCGAGCGAGCACACCGCTCGACGAAACTCTCGCGCGAAACACTCCTCGATACTCTCGTCGCGTTCCTGGGATGGGAAAATTCGCCGGGGGATGGTTGAAAATTCGAGAGATTCCAGGGAGAGAGAGGGAGAGGGAGAGAGAGAGAGAGAGAGAGAGTTCTCGTGTGTATCCGTGCGACAGTTTCGCGTTTCGCCGTTTTGGGGGCGTTCCGTCGTTTCGCGTTCCGCGCCATCGTCGCGTTCCCACCGTTCCGGGCCGTTCCTCGGCACACATCCACCGGTGCGCGCGGCGCGCAGGGGCGTCCCTCTCCGGCGTGCACGCGCCAGATCAGTGCAACTCGGTCTATCGTCCTCGTCGTAGCGACTCCGACGCGAAACCCCTGACGAGATTATTTTTTTCCTTATCGCGCACGTGCGTTCGCCGTCTCGCTCACCGCCAGACGCCATCTTCGCTCTCGGGACCAGCCGGTCCGAATCCAGCCGAGGCTTTCTGTTTTTGTTTTTCCGCGGCTGATGTGACTCCCAGTGCGAGTGCTCCAGGTGCCAGTCGAACTTTCAATCCCACCTTGAAAATTTATTCTCATTTTCATTGTACAATACGAACCGAATATTGGTGGAAATTGGTTCGGTTTGGTGGATTTTTGGTTTTTTTTTTTTGTGGAAAATTTGTCGATACGTAGGTTCGATTTGGAATTGAAATTTCGACTCGCTGAGAGGGGGGGGGGGGAGTGCATTTTTCGGACGGGAGGGAATCGCGGACTCGGGACGTCAACCGAGTCGGACTCCCGGGAACGTCACGCGTCCGAGTGCCATCCCGAATTCATCCAGAGTTCTCGTGTTTACGTTGAGTGAAAAACCCCGAACTGCGCCGACGCTACGGTTTTGTTTTCCCGTTTCGGTGTTTCGCGTCCCCTGTGCCGAGTGCGTCGAGTTTGGCGAGCCCCGGAGTCGTTACCCTCGATCGAGTTACTCGGCGAGAACGAAGGAGAGAGACGGGAAGAGGATCACCGAGTCAGTTTGCAACCCCGTTCCGGGTACGAGTGGGTGGGCATCGATTTCACCGCACGTGGCAGAGCGCGGAATGACGCGCGGCCAAGCGCGATGAGTGTCCGTCGAGGCGACGGTAATTTGCCGGCTATTGTTGTGCTCGTATATACACACACACATCTCTCTCTCTCTCTCTCTCTCTCTCTCTCTCAATGCACACGCACGTGGTTCCGTATTACGCTTCCTCGCAAATCGAACATCGCGTGTCCCGGAATTATTCCCGAGTATGGAAATATCCAGGAATAGCGAGCTATTCGATTTAATAATACATCTCGAGCTAGGAGAGGGAAGGGGTTGTGCCCTTTCCGAGGCGATAAAATTACCCTTAACCTCGCTCGCTTGTGTACTCCCTCCCGTGCGTGTGTACACAGACTCCTGAGTGTGTTCGTGACGGCGGGCGAAGGGGTCAATGACATTTGCGCCGTTGTGTTTCATTTTACCCCCTCGAGCGAGCTCGAGAGCGAGCGAGATAGAGGGTTTATATATATGTGTGTGTGTGTGTGTGTGTGTGTATATAAGGGACGCATGCGCGTACCTCGTGTACGGCATTTCGATAGTTTTCGGCGTAAAAGACGCGAGACTCGCCCCGCGACGGGCTCCCCTCTCTGCTGTTTTGCACCTCGGACAAATACGCGCGTTAATGACTCAATGGCACTCCGAGCCGGACAAAAGAGAGAGAGAGAGAGAGAGAGAGAGAGAGAAACGCACATATGAAAGGAACGCGGAACGCTCGCTGGTGCGAAATCCGCGCTCTCCCGAGCTGAATATTTTACCTCGTTATTAAAACTCGCTCACCGCTTTTTAATTGGTTTTTATCGTCGATCGACTTCGCCGCGTGTTGCGCAAGCGACTTCATCTCCCGCGCCTCCCCCCGTCGACCCTCCCCTCGCCTATGCATCGCGTGCCGAAGTCACTGACTTCGAATGAATTCCGCGTGTTTTTACAGTTATACACCTCTCGCCGCGGTGAGCCTAGGAAGTTCAGCGAGATCGGAGCGTGCAATGTTGCAAACGGGAAAGTAGCAAACCGCGGCCCGGCAGTCTCTCGTTGTCGTCGTATCGCGCCGCTTATTCCTACCGAGCGGAGTTTGGTCTCGATACTCAAAGTGGAGTATACCTCGTCGCGTTTCTCGGCTAAAGTTCCCGTCGAGCTACGAGGCCGTGAATGAATTTAGTACCGTCGCGGGTGCGGGTTTACGTCCTGGAATAGCCGCGAGGCGAACGATGACATAAAAATTGTGCACGAGAGACGAAAGTAGATCGGCTGTGCAAAAGTTGGAAACAAAACGGCTGAGAGCATCGAAATGTGGTTTTAAGAAAAGTTGTTCGAGTTGTTCCTTAAGTGGCGCGAGATTCTTGCGAGACTCCCGAGGACATTCAAAATTGAAAACACACGTTTTTTGTTCCGGTAACGGAGAGTTGAGCGAAAAAATTGTAAACAAAGAGCGATACGTTCGATCGATGTGTATTTACACAAGGCCCGATATAACCGTCAGCAAGGCAGTACCGCGATTAGAGTGCTCGCAGCCAGTCGCGATTCTAATAGAGGTAAAGTCGAGAGATAGAGGAAACGCGGAAACAGGGAAACTAGTTCCGGGTAAGATCAATACCTAAGTTGTGCGAGGGTCGTCTGGCCCTCTCTCTCGTTGATATCGCGTGCGAGCCACCCCCGCGAGAGCACGCGTGAGCTAGAGAGAGAGAGAGAGGGTCTAGTCGATTGTTGCCTAGGTCAGTGTGATTGATGCGCGTGTCTGGTGAGCACCCCTCCCACTCCGGGCTTATTAATACCAAAAGCGAGCGCGCAAAACGTCTCGACAAATCCGCCGCGATTATTTTGCTTTCTCTCTCTCTCTCTCTCTCTTTCTCGTTCCCTCTCTCCCTCCTGGTGCGCGCGGCTCATCGATCGCTCGGTGGACGACGCGCGCGCGCTCGATTCACTCGCGAGCGAGGGAACGAGAGAGAGAGAGAGAGAGAGAGCGAGAGACGGCGCCGTGTGCCGTAGGTCAGTGTCGACGCTTTCTCTACCATGGCACGAGAAACTCGACGTTTCCCGCGATACTTCCTTTGTCGGGGACGATTATTCCCCGTCGTGTGTGAATCCGAGAAAAAGCATCGAGAGTTCTTGAGGAGTCTGAGCATCTCGAACACTTTTCGGAGTAGTTTTAGTTTTGCGAGGGGCAAGGGGGAGGAGAATTTTCCGATCTGGGTGGGAATTTCGGGGCTGGGATTAGGGGTAGGGGTCGTCAGGGAAAAATTGGAGGGGGAGAGGGATACCTAGGCCGTGCCTATCTCTCTCTCTCTCTTTCTGTACCGTCGTCGATAGAACCGTGCCAGTCATTGGCCGGGCTCGTCTAGGCAGTGGGCGGAGATAGGATTATGGGTGTATTGACTCTCTCTTTCTCTCTCTCGGGCTATGGTGGGTCCCATCGTTCGCACCTCTCTCTTTCTCGTTCCTCCCTCCCCCCTCTCATTTTCTACCTATACGTCTATCTCGCTCGCTCGATCTCGCGTCGTTCGTTTAGCCACCCGTTGACGGGTTCCGTTCTGTCAACCCTCTCTCGGATGGTCATTCCGCGATAAGATCGATAAATTCGCCGGAAAATACGTCGAAATTCAATTTTTCCCCAGCCGCGCGAGAATAGACGTAGACGAGGATCGTTTAATTGGACGAAGTTTGGGTTTTTCGAAGAAGCGGTTTAAATCGATCGGATGAACGGGAGAAACAGAGAGGGAGGAGAAAAAAGTTGACGTCAGTCGCGTGGAAAAGCGACGTGAATCGACTCACGGCGTGTGATGTGTGCGCGGTGGCGGTAATCGACAGTTCTCTCTCTCTCTCTCTCTCCTCCTGCACGGAGGAACGCATACATAAAAGCGAGGGCGGTCGACGTCGAGGTTATTGCACTCTTTCGCTCGCTCGCTCGCTCGCTCGCTCCCGGTGACGACGAGAGTTACGGGATCGCGCGAGCGGATCCGAGCGCGCGCTCCGTGGAAGTAAAAATTTCGCTTAATTGATGGTAAAAGGACACTCTCAAGGGCGAAGCGAGAGCCAGACGGAGAGAGCTATCCATTGTCTCCGTCTCGCGTTCTGTTTCTCGTTCGAGCGCTCGACCTTATTCCTACTCGGAATGACAATGTCACGAGGGGGGAAGAGAAAGAGAGAGAGAGCAACACGGTAGCCGCCTGGCACCGAGCCGAGCCAACTCGACTTCAAGAGCGTTCGAGATAGAGACGCCAATTAATTTCGCCCTCTCGCGAAAAATCCCTCCAAACCGATTCCACGTTTCCATATGATCCCACGATTCTTATCGCTTCTCTCATTCACGATATCCGAGAAATTCGGTCTCCTCTATCGCTCCGAGCGACGCTGCGAGAGTTCTACGACTCGGTACAGTTCATTCACATCGCTAGGGTTTCGCCTACTCGCGGCAAACGTAATTCGTCGATGACGGGACCCGGGACGTCCCTCCCCCTCTGGCGACCTCATCGCTACGGCCCCTACGACCGATTTCCATCGCGTTGCACCGACCTCGATGCGTTAGCCTGTCCCCCTCCCCTCTCCCTTCCCCTTGCTCTCTTCCCGTGCCGTCTGACGCCCCTGTTATTACGCCCCCTCACCCCCCTCCATCCCCCTGCACTTACTCTCCACCAACTCGAAACGCCCACTCGAAGCGTACGGCCCTGCCTGATATCCTCCGTTTATACCGTCTCGTGATTCCGACTTCTCTCTCTCTCTCTCTCTCTCTCCTTTTTCTTTTTTGCACTCGCGAATTTTTTTCTCGCTCGAACCGCTCCGTTCCACTGGTCTTTGAAAACGAAGTGAGTGAGCAAGAGAAGAGAAAGAAAGAGAGAAATTTATAGTCTGGTTTGCATAATTCGCGTCGGAACGAGGGGTGGAAATTACGAGTGAAAAATTTCTCTATGTGTATTGTGGGCTCGTACGTGAGAGAGAAGGAGAGAGAGAGAGAGAGAGAGCGAGAAAAATATAATACTCTCCCTGCCTCGGGAGATGTGCATCCTCGTATAACTCGACCCAACAAGTTTTGCATCTCTCGCTGGACCCTTTTCTCGTCCTGGAGAGAACCTGTATACATATATATATCGTTTTAGCTCCTTTAGGCCGATCTCACAACTCCGCTCTCCACGTTTCGAGAGAGCGAGAGAGAGCAATTCTCGTCGAAAAGTTAGAAATAATATTCGTCGAGTGACTCGAGGGTGCGAAAATCGGTCGAGGGTTGATTCTCGACTCGTGACTGGCGAAGAAAGGAAAATACGTGTACGTCTGTACGGCCACGTGGAAACAGCGCCTAACATCCCTTAGAGAGCCGCGGCAGAGGCCATTAAACTGTCTACGAGCTCCGGGGCCGGAGAGAGAAAGAGATAGAAAAGGAGAGAGAGAATGAGATGCGGAGGAGGACGAAGAGGGGAGAATTTTTACAGCGGCAAAGCCTACCTACTCCTTGCCTACTCTCCTCCTCGTTCTTTTTTCCAGCCTCCCCTCTCCCCCTCCCCTCCCGGTTCCGGGACCTCAGTTCTCGGATCTTCGTCTTGTTTCTCGTAGGGATCGAGATCCTCTTTCGTTTGATTTTTTTCCCTCTCTTCTTACCTCCCTTCCCTCGGTATCTCGAGACGCCGAGCGAAAGAGGGAGAGAGAGAGAGAGGGAGAGATGCGCGGACCATTGGCGTAGGCAGTCGTGTGGACCGGGAAAATAAGAACTGCTCGGTATCCCCCTCCCGAATTTTCCTCTCGAGAATGAAGTTTCGTAACACTGAAATCTCGTTGTTTTTGCAGATGACGCCAGATGGGACGGATCGATGACGCGGGAGGATCCCCTGCGAGGCAAAAAATCTGAGAGAGAGAGAGAGAGAGAGATATGCATATGCATACATATGTAAATTTACAAAAAGAGAGAGAGATAGAAACTAAGTTTCTCAAATCGTCGCTCGCGGTCAGCCATACTTGATGACACTAACCCGTAGATCCGAACTTGTGGGCTTTTTTATATGCATACCGCAAGCTCCTATCTACCGGTACATGTAGTCAGGCCGACGTTAAAGAGTTCGTTATACGACGCGGTGGCACGTGTCGACGAGACTGCCGTCGTACGCGCTCGCGAGGCCCGCTACCAGTGACTTCCGGTGAAGATAGAGAGGCGAGTTTTTGGCGAACGTCGAGGACGGGAGCACCGAGGAATCCAGAGGGGAGGTAAAGAGAAACACGAACAACTCGGGAGAGCGTTAGGGACGATAGAGTCGGAAAAATTTGTACTAAACGCGTTGCTGCGAGAGTCGAGAGAGCGCGTTTGACGATGTACGAGAGACCGCCGAGGAATCGAGGGAACGAGACGAGCAGAGTACCCGCGGCGATGCCTGGGTGAGGTAGTAGGTTGTATAGTAGGGAATGGAAAATTCGCCAGATACGAAGTCCACTATACAACTTGCTAACTTTCCCGGTCGTCGGCGCTCCCGACGAGACTGGACCACCCCCACGAGTGCGAGGACCCCGACGAGTCCAGGACGACCGGATGGAAACTCGACGGTGAAACTCGTTAAGGGAATTCGGCCGAGTGCGATATCGCTGTCGACGTGATTGTGTGGCGTGTGTCTGAGTAAGAGCGTTACGTTGTCTTATGAAAATAAAGATTTTGAGAGTTTTTATTGATGATAATAGTAATAGTTTAATTAACGGGCAATGGCGGGCGGGCTGATTATAAAGCCTGCCGCGTCGCCGGTTCCCTGAGACCCTAACTTGTGACGTCGTATACGATATCTCACAGGCTAGATTCTCTGGTATTGGCGATGAGTGCTGCCTTTTGCCGGATCAAAAGTCAGTCCTATCAACAGATTTAGATTTCAGACGATAATGCTTAAGAACGTATTTTATACTAAGAGCGCCTGTCTCGTCGTTTCAACTCCGCAAGGGATAATTGACTGCGGTTGAATCAGCGTTGACGGAGAATTACGGTTTCATTGGAAACGTTTGTTCCTATTCAAATGTAGAAAAACATAAAAATGTAATTTGCGAGCCATTGCAGTAGGCTGAAATTACAGAGCTATTTATGTAAACTTTTGTACAAAATAGTTTTGAAAAAATTTTTTAAATGGAAAGTGATTTGAATGTCGAGTACAATTTTTTCCATGGGGGAGGAATGTCAGCGTAATTTGAAGTTTTTATATTCGATTGTACTAATATTATAATATAAAAACTATTTTGGAGTTAATTTAGTCGTGTTATTAATTTTGTATTTTTTAAATATCATATGAAAATATTTATTTGAAAATGTAAATAACTTGACATATTCAATATCCATTATACGTATAACAATCAATAATTGTATAAAATATACAAGAAAATTGACAATTGAAAATTGAAATTTTGCAATGAAAATTATGTTTTCACTATTTATTCTGCATTGTCATAACGTTTTATGTCATGTATCTTCATCGTGGTTTATTTTCTGTCGAATCTCATATTATTTATTAAAATCAATTTATTTCAATATATGTACCTATATGCTCAAAAATATCTTATTCCTTCGTCTACCAGCCTACTTAATTCAGCCGCTGAATAACCTAATAATTGTTTTAGATCGCAAACGAATTTATAAACAAATCTCTTCCCCGGAACTTTTGAGATCATTTCTCCGTCGTAATAATAACGCAGTGCTCGACTTAGTTTTTCGTAATTCATGGATGGTTTATTTTTTCGCGCTCCCCATAATTGTGCCACTGTTTCCGGTTGATTTAGTTTGAACTCTCCGTCAGTGCCGAGCCATTGTATTGCTCCACGATGTTCACGTTCAGTCAAAAGTTCTAGTAGAAATTGCCATAATTGTATTTGCCCGCTAAGCCGGCTCGATGTATTCGTGGACAGCGTTTCGGAATCCATATTTGCGATTGGAACACTGACCAATTTAGCTCCTTCATCGACTTTTTTCAGTCTCGGCACTTTTCTGGCTCGTTTTACAGATTTTTCGGGTATATCGTTCGACGTAACAAATCCATCTTTCAGAGGAACATAAATTGACTTTTTTTCTCTTAGGAGCCATAAATGATTCCAAAATTCGTTTCTAGGGTCCAAGGGAACTTTTGTTTGAAATTCCTCTGGAGTAAGATTACATAGCTGGTCTCCTGTTATATTCCAATCTGCCAGTCGTAGCGAAACCAAATTGAATCGACGAACCGCCCACTGTAGCCAGTGCTTTACGTGGGCTTGAGACCAGTCCTTGGGATCTACCGGTATTTTTAAACGCTCCTAAAATATAACAACTTGGAATGTGAATGAATAGAAAATTGAAAGTACAAATTTTTAACAAATAAAAAAAATATCCAAAACTACAAAACCTGTTCTTTTTTGTACTGGACATCTATAACCCATCTAGTTTCATCCTGTTGGTTTTCTTCGCTTTCTAAATGAGATTCTGAAAAATTGTAAACTACTTTAAAATTGGACGAACCATGTATATTTGATAGAAAATTGTTTACCAATACATATATTATATTGTACCATTATTTTCAGTGAGCTCGACATCATCTTCTGCTGGCTTGAGAACATCAACAATATTAATGCGACGTTGGGTATCTTTTATCTGAACATTCACTTGTACCATTCCTTCTCCTTGTACGCATTGGTCAACCAAGTTTTTATGACTCTCTAGCTAATAAATTTAATATCAGTAAAACAATGAAATACCAATAAACAGAATTTTCAGTAGATTACCATTTGAGTATCTTGCAACCAAAACGAGTAATCGGTCAACTCTATATTAAGATTTTGTTCTAATAAAGCTTTTAATGTTGACAGTGGTTCTCTAATATCCATATTTTGCATGTAAATGTTATCGGTATATTCATCATCGTTTGATACTAGTTTCTCCAATATGAAACTAGGTTCTACAACCAAATCGGAACTATCTTGCTGCAATTGGGCCATGATATAATCTTCTTGAGACAGAGTTACTTCAGGCTCCATTTTAATTCTTTTAATCATGGCATAATCAGAATCATCATCAAAACTACACAGAAACATAAAACAAATGAATATGCCGTACACAGTGTAAGATAGAAACATGAACTATTTGTTTATCAAAAATAAAGTCGTTATAAATTACATACTAGGATACTTGAATCACAATGATCAAAAAATTACCTTCGATCGCAACTTTTACCACGGTCACTTAATTCCATTTTAACAAATGAAAAGCGTGCTACAGATATGTCCTTACACGTATTTTACTTATTTTGGTTATAGAAACATAACGTGTGTAGCCATTTTGAAAAAACCTGAGAAAACAAAAAGGCGCCATCTAGTTCAAGTAGGTAAGATCAGTGCTGCCAGATCGTGGGTAAGATACTAGTAAGAATATCTGTTATTTCACTGCTGTACCACTATTTATTTATTACTTAATAGATATGTTTATACATAAATCTATAACATTTTTGTGAATTAGTCACAATTAAAAAATATTGTTTATCTCAACGATTAACAAAAGTTAAATGAATTATTTACAATAAGCTCAACATCTTATGCTGAGTTTTGACATCAATAAGATATATCTAAAGTTCATTAACTTTAATAACTTCGTCATAGAAATGGTATCAAATTTATGAAATTTGAATTGTTAAATAGTTGATTTAATAAATTATTGGATTATTAAGAGTGGAAGGGGAAAAATTTCGCTAATAAAGGTTCTACTGTTAATTGTATAGGATTTACGTTGACTGATTGTATGTATTTTTTTTTAGAGCTGCTAAAAAAGTTGAGTTTCTGGTATCGTCTACCAATGATAAAACAACTTGTCCAGCATAATTTGGGATGTTACTATCTGCATTGTTGTTTATTAAGAAATTGGCAACTTCTATGTACCGATTTTCCATTGCGTGAAAAAGTGCTGTTCGACCAGAAGTTTTATCTCTAATATTTACATCTGCTCCTGCTTGTATTAAACACTCAACTCCCAATAAATTGCCTTGTCGTGAACAAATATGGATAGGTGCTAGACCTGTATGAAAAAAAATTGAATATAGACATACATTAAAAATTATTAGTATTAGTAGAATTTAATTTCTTACCTTCTGAATTTACTTGATTAAGCACAGCTTTATCTTTGACATATTCTAATAATTCAGGGAGTAGAGTTGAATTTTTTCTACATGCTATGAAAAGAGCTGATTCTTTGATTGAACTATTTATTGCGGGTTGAGCACCTTCTCGCAAAAGTAATTTTATAATATCATCTGAGATTTCAGTTTTAAATGCTAATTCTAAAGCAGTCTAAAAACAAAGAATTGCGTAAATTAAAATAAGAGTAAAATAATGGCAATCAAATATTTGTAAAGATACCATTACCTCATTATCTTTCGTTTCTACATCAATGTGCTGACAACATGTTTTCAGAATAAGTATTTGACGACACACATTGTTTATTTGATTCGTAATAACAGCCCTATGAATCGGCAATAGACCATCTTCATCCCACGTTTTCATGTTTTCAAAATCATTTTTCAATTGAGTATATATCTTCCTATGTGTTTGAGATATATTTGATGTATCTAATAGTACCTTTATTTTATCTGTATCTTCATTTTTTGAATAAATACTATTAAGTAATTCCTCTATTTCAAGTTCTGTCCCATTACTTGTCATATTTGAATTTTGATTTGGTTTAGGACAAGTGTTATCTGTTGATGAAGATTTTTTAATTAGTTCATTAAACTGATCAATAGTACATTGTTTTTCCTGAATTCGATGAACATCAATATTTTCTTCAGTCACTTGAATAAAAGTATTTTTTTCTAATAAACTAAAAATTTGGGTCTGTATTTGTGAATCAGTTATAGATTTCATATTAAGATTTGATTGGATAGGTACAGTTCTCGGTTTCCTTATACCACATTCATTAAGGGCCTGTAAAGCTCTTTTTCGCAATGACGTGTCTTTCACACTATTCAAAGCTGTCTTCAATATAGTATAATTATCATCAATGTAACCTTTAGACATAATTTCTTCAAAATTTGTTTGAGATTCAATAATTTTTCTTTCATTTTCTATTTGAGATTTATCCATTTCTTCAATACCCATTTGGCTAGTAACTTTTTTAGTATTTATTTTAGGAGCAAAAATTTTATGGAGATCCATTGAAGAAACAAGAATTCCTTCAGTATCCATCTGAGGTTCTGCAATCTCTTGACTATCCATTTGACAGACCGCTTTTCTGTTATCCCTTTTAGGAGCAAACATTCGTTTAAAATCCATCTCAGAAACAAGAATTTCTTCAGTATCCATTTGAGGTTCAGCAATAACTTCACTACCCATTTCAGGTCTGGCTATTTCTACAGTATCCATCTGAGTTCTGATAATTTTTCCATTATCTAACTGAGATTCAGTAATCATTTGTTTTTGTGATAAGTGAATGTTAGGACTGTGATCATTTGAAACATTTTCTGTAGAATTTACTGAAAGTATTTTGTTTTTTGGTAAAACTACCATAACATTTTTTTTCATTCCATTAACATTCCTCTTCCGATCATTCTGCTGTATGGAATGTTCATCTATAAATATCTTTAATGCATTCAAATTAGAAGAAATTTTTTTTACACAATCAGAGTCACTTTTTATATGTACATGGTTATCCGCTATTTGAGATTTATTGAAATTTGAAATTTTTCCTTGATTAATTTGCATTGATGATGAACTTGATGCTGTACTGCTTGTGTAATCATTTTGATTACACATCATAATTGGTTTTCTATTAGGAGATGTTGTTTCAGTATTTTGTACGACACTGGAGTGGCTTCTTGAATTTTCAGTTTTATAATTACAATTTTTAATTATATCACTTGGGAAGTATGCCTTTGAACTTTTCTCAAATCTAACAGGTAAATAAAAACTATCTTCATCTGATGTTTCATTGCACAAAACAAATTTTTTATTTATTAACATTCTCTTATTATTTTGATATTTGTCAATTATGGCACTTCCAGAGTTTAATACTGATACACAAGGTACTTTAGATGTGGAGGTCGATACAGTAGGTGATATAGCACTGGGTGTATCATTTGTACTTATTTTACTCATTGACCCACAACTTGTTACAACATTTGATTTTTCTGTTTCTCTAAACATTTGTAAACATTTGAGCCTATCTGCTTTTTTTATAGTTATTGCTTTTCCTTTAAGTATTTTATTATGTGCTGATACAATTTCGACTTTGATTTCACCTAAATCTCTGCCATCTTTAGATTGAATTTTAATAGTTTCTAATTTTTTTTGCTCTTGTTTTATACTACTAGTCAGCGATGAATTATTTTGTGGCAAATTTACTACTTTTAAAGTATTTATTGCTCCTTTGGAATTACTTTTTCCTAAATCTGTTGTTCGACTTGGAAATTGTTGAGGTAGTTCGAACTTACGTACACATTGGTTCAACTTTAAATTCATCAAAGTATTTGAGTAAAACAACTTTTTGCGTTTTCGTTGTGATATTGTTGAATCCACTTTGTGACTTTCAGATCCCATGGTTTTTGAAAATAATAAAGGTAATTTTTCAAACTTATCATATATTATTATGTTTCATACAACCTGCAAAAGGTCAGAATCAATCACTGACATATTTGCACTTCAATCACTCAATTAATGAAGTGTAATAAATACCTTCATATTACTTTCAAATCTTTTTACAATGTAATTATACGCATGACTCAGGAATAAAAAATATAAAATTCACAAACATGAAAGACGGGACATCCCTGTATTTGAATTAGGTCATTGCCTTTCCAATAAACTAGACCACATTTCTCAATGTTCCATGACTGTCACTGCAGAATTCACAAATGATTGAATATAATAAACATGAGAAAATTGTTAGAAAACAAATTTCATACTTTCGTTAAGTTGCAACATACTTTTTTATAATAATTTTATTTATGCACGAGATTCCGATTGAAAATTGTTTACTAGTCTTTCGACAATGCTGGCAATTTAAGTAGATATTTCAGGAAATGCGTTGTAAAAACATAGTTTAGTTACTTCTCCACATTTTCGACCAATAAGAAGTGGAGAAAAGAATACTAGACCAAATTGGACAAGTTCGCGGAAAACCATCGGAGACTGTCACTTTCTAGTAAAAACGATAGCATAAAATTTGATACTTGTTTAAAGAATTACTTCATATTGGTAAATTCCTAATTAGTTGCAATATTTATCTATTTATAAGTATAATGTAAAATTTATTTCAGACTTATAAAAAATTGAGATCGATAGAGGCGCCATTTAGCGACGAATCGTGGAATCACGATTATTCACGACATCACGACGTTGTTTTTCCTCTCGAAATACTAACAAAGTTGCTTTTACATTGCAACAGTTATTTGTCACGATTTATCAAAATAACTTATTGAAAAAATATGAAAAATAGTCCGTAAGGGATGAAATTAGAATGATAATACTTGTGTCATACGTTCATCGAGAGGATCTTCATTTCTAGCCTTTAAATTTCATTGAGTAGACCAAAAAAAATGGCAGAAGTTAGCCTTTACGATTCTACTATTTGTCGTTTGTGTGCGGAAAATAACGGAAATGGCGAATTGCTATATATTAATGAGAATAGTGAGCAGGACTTATGTTCCATGATAAATCGTTACTTGCCGCTAAAGGTATGTAATTTTCATAAACATACGCATCGGACCGCAACTTGACTACCTACTGAATTCACAATATGGAAGCTCTACTGATATTTGCTGCAACTCATATGATGTTACTACACAAATCAAATCCTTCATGTTTATTCTCATATCTTTTACGTTTCACATAAAATTTAAAAAAATTTTTTATATATAATTAATTTTTACCTAATTAAATTTTAAATATTAACTTTATTAATTGTAACATATTATATTATTTTTCATACTTTATAGTTACTGTTTACAGTCACTAATAAAAAAATCATTGTTAAACAGTAAGAAACAGAATTCAATTTGTTATAGGTTCAGGATGATGGCAAATTACCACGTACAATTTGTCCTGGTTGTAATATACAGCTAGAATCCACAGTACAGTTTTTTGATCTATTGGTTGAAGGACAACGCAAAATTCGAGAAATGTATAAACAGCAAGTGGAACAGCGTAGGAAAGCAGAACGAGAACGAATAAGAGTAGAAAAAGGGGGTACTGAAATTTTAATTGATAAAGCTGACATTGATGGCAATAATCAGAGTCACAAAGATGATCAATTTGAACAACAAATTATAATCAAAGGTAATGTATATATTTGTTATTTTTGGAATTAACAGTATTGATTATCAATTTTAAAAACTTATAAATCACAGTATTACCAGATGGCTCTTTATATGCAACTGAGCATGAAATGAGCTTGCAGATGGAAGGCTTGAATAAACCTAGACGAAAAAGGGGAAGACCACCTAAAATACAAGCCGAAAATGATTTCAAAGTATGTAGTACCTTTTGTGATAATTATTAAGTTTGGGTGATGAAAAATTAAAATCAAATTCTCTAGGTAACAAATAAAGATGAAAATTTTGAACTGGCTAGTCAAGAAGAAGAAGATAAGCAAGAAGAAGATGATGATTTAGAGAATGATGGAGATGGAAGACGACGTAGAAAACGTAAAGTGCCAAAACGATATATGGAGGCTGTGCAAGGGAAAGAATTAGAAAGAATTTTTAAAGAAGAAGGTGTGATAGATGAAGAAGAGGAGGAAGACCTTAATAATGTTCATGAGGGCGAAGAAAGGATAAATGTAGCTACTCCAGATGGTCAAGAAGGTATAGTGAGATTTGAATTAGAGCATAATATAACTACTTATTTTTATAATTCATTAAACTAATATTATGTATTGTAGAAATTATTGGACATTTAGAAACTGAAGAAGGAAAAGATTTGGGCGAATTAGTTATAGTAAATAAAAATAGAGGAAGAGGTAGACCAAAACTCCGTAGGAGAAAAAATAAGTTTACCTGTCAATTATGTGGTCGTGGATTTTTACAACGTAATAGATACATTGTTCACAAGTAAGTCAATTTTTGATAATTCTATTTTAATATATTTTTTACATTCATAAAACAATCACTGTATTATTATTGATACAGGAGTTTCCATAAAGGAGCAAAATATGAATGTACAGAGTGTAAAAAAGTTTTCACTAATAAAGATAATTTTAATTTGCACCAAAAAAGAGCAGGACATACAGGAAGTGAAATAGTTGAAACTTGTGAAAAATCGCCAAATGATGAACAAGATAATTCTATGGAATCGCTGGTTGAGATGAAAGATAATTCATTGACTGATAGTGCCATTACTGAATCTTCATCAATAGAGAATGCAGCTTCAAAAACAGAGGATTTAATAAATACAACTGAAAAGTTGGATGAAGATACATCTAATATTACTATGAATAAATTTGCATGTGAACAGTGCAATAAGAAATTCGAATCAAGAGATGAATGTCAGCTTCATATAAAAGATGCACATGAAAATGAAAAACAATTCTCTTGCGCTGTATGCAATAAAACATTTGCAACAGAAACAGCTTTGAAAACTCATGTATCTACTCATGATGTAAGTATAATGGAAGTGTACTTGTAAAGAAGTTAAGGAAAGTAAGTATTAAAATTCATTTTGTAGCATAACAAATCGGAACAAAAACAAAAATATGGTTATCCGTGTGACATTTGTGGAAAAGTCTTGAATCATCCCAGTTCGGTCGTTTATCACAAGGAGGCTGAACATAATGATGGACGTCGTTTTGTATGTAACAAATGTGGAAAAAGTTTTAAACATAAGCAACTTTTACAAAGACATCAGCTCGTCCACTCGGATGATCGTCCTTATGTCTGTAAATCTTGCTCGGCTAGCTTTAAGACTAAAGCTAATTTAATTAATCATCAATCTACACATACAGGAGAAAAGAAGTATTTCTGTGAAATATGCGGTCAACAGTTTGCTCATAAGACTAGTTTAACTTTACATTACAGGTAAAATTAAATTAATTTGAAAATATTTACATATTAATATGTTTCACTATTTTGCAGGTGGCATACAGGCCATAAACCATATACATGCGAAGTTTGTCATAAAAGTTTTTCACAGAATGGCAATCTTCAAGAACATATGCGCATCCATACTGGAGAGAAACCTTATTGCTGTGATTATTGTGGAAGAAAATTCACAACTTCATCACAATTCAAACTTCATGTTAAAAGACATACGGGTGAACGGCCATGGAAATGTGAATTTTGTGCAAAATGTTTTTTACATAAAGATACCTGGAAATGTCACGTGAGACGTCATAAAGGAGAAAGACCTTTCCAGTGTGCTCATTGTAATCGAGGTTTTACTGAACAATGGGCTTTAAAGAAGCATTTACGCTTGCATACAGGTATTATGACTAACATTATTTATGTACTGATTCATATTTATTTTCATTGCTTTTCATGTTTTCATAGGAGAAAAACCTTATTCTTGTGATGTTTGTGGAAAAGCCTTTGCAGATTGTTCAAATTTGACTAAACATAAAAAAGTAATAATTTTGAATTTTAACATTTACAAATATTAAATTTCAATCAATTTTACATTTCATTAAAAAAATTTTAGGTTCATAGAGAAAATAAAGTATTAGCTGTTACGGAAGCAGCTGAAGGTTCTCCGATAAACGAAGTTTGGCAAATTCTTCCTGACTCTCAAGAAACTGATGAAAATTCAATCGCTGATCAAATGACTCATGTAATAGCAACTGACGAAGCTTCCGCGCAATTCATTTATGTCTCATATCAGGACCCAGATGATCCTAATCAGTCAAGGACATTACACTTTGTTGATGCGGCGAGTATAATGAATTCAAAGAATGAAATTCCTAGCGGTCAAAGACATCTTCCAAATTTAACGGCAGAAGAAGTGATCATACCCGAGGAGAATCAAACCGAAGTAAATCAGAGTCGTGTTAATGTTGATCTTACTGAACCTGATTTACAATTGCAGGTAATTATTGACAGAGAAATTTGATAGTATTTAAAGGAATAGGTTAATTTGCTTTTCATGGATGCTTCCAGATCACAGATGAGGAAGGTAATCTAATACCTCTCTCGATACAAGGGGCTCGTCAATTGCTCTCAGAAGGACAATTTGTAAGTCAGTTGAATGATGGACAAACAATAAGAGTACATTCTGGAGAAATAACTCAAGAATTTGCTCAGACATTGAATATCCATGAAAATAATCAGATAAAATCAGAGGAAGATAATGAAAATTGTAAAGATGCAACTATAATCTCAACTTCTCAATCTGATGCAGAGGCAATTGTTAAAGCATTGGAGGTAAGTGAAAATTTCAAATTTTTAAAATTAAATTCAGTGGAAATGTTAAAGTATTTCATGTTCTTTGATAGGGTGAGGATTCTAATGCAGATACTGTTGCAACAATTAATCAAATTGAGGGGGATCAAGCTGAAATGGTAGATGGTGAACAAACTATTGAGTTTACTACTCAAGATGGTCAGAAACTTCGGCTTGTCACGTCCTATCATGTTGATCCTCTGACACTAGCATCTGAATATTTAACTATTGTGTAAATATAATATTTTAAAACACATGAACATACAAATTACCAAAAAAGATATAATATTGGTTGCTAAAATGCCATTGTAGACAGGAAAATATAACTCGATTTTGTGTTGCTACAATCATATGCACTTTATAAAATGATTTTAACACTATCTAACATTTGTTATCAATTTAACAATCATAAATAATTTGATCACAAATTAATTTTATTAGTTGAGAATTGTTTTGTTAATTTGTAAATATAATTTTTAAATTAAGGTTTTTTGTAAATAATAATATACAGTTGTCTAAATGAAATTTATTGATTTTTGTAATTATTAATCAATTTAAACTAAATTCGTCTTTGGATAAATATTTAAAATGTTGATATGGAATAAAATATGGAGCTCAAAAAGGTAAAATTAAACTGAATTTTCTCAGTATAAGGAAAATATTATTACAATTTTTTTGTGTACAATTAATTACCTATTTCTATTATGTGTCATGTCTGTAAATAAAATCTAAGTTGAATGATAGAATTTCTTTCATAAAGTAAAAAACAAAATATTAAAAATTAATATTAGAATCACAATGTTACCTCTTACTTTAGGTTTTATGCAATATTTACTTTGTATCAAAACATAAATTACTTCAAGCTAGAAGCTAAAATTATACATTTTTCACAAATTATTAAGTTTTCTCATTTTAATTAGAAATCATATGATAAACAATACATTTATAGGGAAGTAATTAATTTTCATGTTGTATGCAAATAAAAGATTAAGTGATAAAATATTATCATCTTACATGACCCAGCAAATCTACCACAAATAACATACAATTATTTAATGTGAATACTTATCCTGATGATGATAACATGAAATTTTGTGTGTAATCATATTCAATTGTTGGAATTACAGCCTGAACAAATTTTAAGAATATGATCAAATACATATGTACTCCTAATTCTCTACCCCCTTCCATAACGGTTTCTATTATCTTCTTCATCACTTCTGCGTGTCTATAATATTGAAGTTTCATATTACAGATTGAAGAAAAATTAATGTTGAGAACATTGAATGTATTTAAATACCTGCAAGGATGAACCGAAGCCATTGGTGGTCCTGGAATATGTGGGTGGACTTCCATTGTAACTGTTTTCTTTGCGTGATCTTGACTAACGTCTTCATACATTTCTTCTACAGTTAAGGGTTTTCTGTTCTATAAAATCATTTAAATATTATACACTAGTAGTATCAATAATGATATAAACATTTAAATTCATTATAGCTAACCTCATCATATCCAAAAAGCCATAATCTTGGTGTTTGATAGTATTTGTCGTATGTAATATATAGATCGTATGTGCGTGTTCTAACGATTTCACCTTCTGAAAATTGCTCGGTTTTCTCTTTTGTTGGTTTTTTTGTAGATTCTGTAGTGAACTTTTTTTCAATAATAATAATTAATGATTTGTAATTAAATTCATTGGTAAGTATATCTATATTGTCAAATTTACCTTATCTTCTTCATCGAGCATGCCACTAACTTCAAATGCTTCCATATCAGCTGCTTCTTCATCATCATCATCATCTCCATCTAAATCATCTGGATTAACTGACTGAGGAGATTGTGAATCTTCTAAAGTCATTTCAGTAACTCTATCTTCTAAACCACTAAGACTTGTGTCATAGTGATGAGTATCTACCCAACCTCCTTCACAATCATCTTCTTCTATAATACATTCTTGTTCTTTGCTATATTCAATCTACAAGTAAAGTTATATTAGTAATTAAATATAATCATTAGACTACAATCATCTGAGAATAAATTAATTAGATATCCACTTTAGGAACAAAAATAGTTACCTGTTTACATCTTCGGCTGCAAGGAACATTACGAGTAAGTAGAAATTGTTTATTTTTAGGTAAATAGGATTTCACTCTGTCTTCATCGCCAGTAGCCCATTGCCAAGTAGGGCAATGATGAACTAAGTGATCTCCGGCAGCAACAAATTCTTCAGGGGTCAGAACGCCAGTTTCTCTGAACTTACTCTCCTACAAAAATATTACTACTAAGAACAACAAGCTCATATGAAGATTAATAAAGTTTACCTTTAGTACTGGAGTTAAAAACTGAGCGACGCCTAGGGCAGTCCCTTTTACCGTGTTGATCACACTTTGCATTTTGTTTAATGAGTTGAAGGAGAAACTAAATTTGTTTTTCGCTAGAGAATTTTCCCAATTAACGTTTTCACGCTGTTATCATTACACGAGCAACAGTGCTTTGGACAAGTCTCAACAGGAAACACGACACTTTTCATTCATAGCTGAGTTACAATACGCGTCTGTCCGAATTACAAAACTTGTCAAACGCGTACACCTGAGACAACAAACGTTGTATGAACCTATCTCTACGATCTTAAAACTATCGATTCCTGCGACAGTTGAGTGTTTTACTATTTTCTGCAATTTTTACTCGAGCAAAATTTATTATGACTTCACAGTATAGCGTCTGTTAACTTAGCTAACACGTAACTAATCTATAAGGATTTATTTCGTTCAGTATTGCAGTATATCACGCGTTTGAGAGATGAAACAGAGAAAAGCGCAGCGGAAAATTGACTGATAATCGAGTTCTAACCTCACCTGTCACCTCACCCAAGCAAGCGTGTTCGTGAATTGTATTAGTTATACTAATCATGAAAATGTTTTATATCTTGTTATTTGAGGTTATTCCAGAGGTGAATAGAAATTTGTTGGTATCTTTTGAAATATTGTTAGCTAATAAAATTATTACAACATTAAAATGTTTACAATTTTTAACTACGAAATTAACACTCTAGCGGAAAGAGTCGGAATTGTGAACAGGTCGCGATCGAAATTGCCACGGGACCAATGGCAATCGGTGCAAATTTTTTTCTATAGTATGGAACCGCGTGTGACGTCAACGTCACCGATCAGCTGTTGCCCATTGGAAATTGGGTATAGGTAAAAAAAAGGGCTCCCTATGGAGCGCGCACGCGAACACGAATGCTTCGCCGGCTAATGGCACGTAATCGAATAATAGTTAATTGGAGTCCAGTGGGGACAGGATCGGTAATGATACGTTAAACGCGTGCTCGGTGTGAATTCATCCCCTGCACGTAATTTGTTTTCGTTCCTTTTTTTATACTTGCCCCGCGCGCGGATAATGCCCGGCGAGGAAGGCGAATCGGACACGCACGGAAATGTTGATAACTCGTGTAACGTCGTACCGGACTCAGGAAGTAACGACGTGGCCAGATCGTCGGCTCGACGTTTGTCAACGGTAGAGGATAAATTATTCACAAAGATGCTCTCATACGGCAGAGAAATCATCTGCTTCTGCCTGGCAATCACCTTTACCGCATTGGCAGCTCTTCACAATTCGTAAGTTTTAGGTTATATTACACATAACAGATTGTCTTATTGAATGCAATATTAGAATGAGTGGCCTGTCAGGCGAGAATTTTTTTCGTTTATCGTTCGATTATTTCTTTAATCTGAACTGTTTGTTGCAGTCCACCAAAAATATCAAAACCTCCACCAGCTAAACCATTCTTCAATGAAAGTTCTGTAGTGTTAGATTTTTATAAGGGTCATCTGGGGGCCATGATCGAACGAGTTACAAACTCAGATTTTAGTTTTATAATGTATTATGCACCATGGGATGCAGAGAGTCAAGAGATTCGTCAAGAATTTGAAGCTGTAGCAGAGTTTTATCATTCAGAGGTATCTAAAAATTTACAATTCAATGAGTTTGACAGTAACTAATGACATATACAATATTTTAGATTTTTTTTGCTGCAATTAATTGTTGGCATCCTACTTCAGAATGTAGAGCTCAATACAACAAAATACAAAGTTATCCAGTATTGATGCTTTACCCTTCTAAAGATTCTGGGATTGAATACAGAGGAATTTCCACAGCACCTTACATGATAAGATTCCTTGATGCATTCATAAACCCCATTACTAGGATAACAAGTAGAGAACAAACTATACAATTACTCTTAGAATATGATGTGAGTTCAAATACTATGTACTTCAGAGAATAATTAAATTATTGAATAACAAGATTTCAATCTTTTAACAGGTGGTTGTAATAGGTTTTTTCGATTGTATAAATTTAGTGAAGTGCCCTGGTTATAAAGAATTTTATAAAACAGCTTTAAGATATTTGGAAAGAGATCCAAATAGAGATATTGTTTTCTCCATAGTTACAGATGCTACATCTGGGGAATTAGACTATGGTGTAATTAAATTTCCTTCTGCAACCTTATTAATGTGGAATGAATCATTGGTATGCAAATATTAAATGTATAGCTCGATGTACTTTCATCCATGTATATTTTATGATTTCATTGTTTTATTTAGAGTTATCCAGATGATCAAATTTGGTCTACTGAAAAAATTGTAAGTTGGATTAGCAACTCAATACATATGCCAACATTATGGTTACAACCTCCTGGTATTAAATCTCTCACATTAGCTCCTTATTTACAAGAGGGACCAGTTCTTTTTCTGTTTACTCCTAGAAATCCACTTCATAATGAAGATAACAATTACAATTTGGTAAGAAAAAGAATATTATTTTATATAAAGCAGCAAAGTAACTTTGAATTAATATTTTCAGATGAAACAGGTTGCACTACAATATTTAAATTGCGACGACAATCCATTTACTAGTGACCTTATTATTCGATTAAGCAAAATTTTACAAGATGCTCCATATAAGTATATTGAAAAGAATAGAAAATGCATTGCATTATTAAACGAAGATGATAGTCAATCGCATAAATTATCATCAAACTTGCAACAATGGATTAATGACTCTTGCTGTGCAGATGTTAGTATAAATAAATGTTTACTATGCAAGAAAAACTTGGCAAGTTTTGAGAAAAACTCAGCTGTGTGCATGTCATTTCCTGAAAATTTAGAAAGAGTGTGTTCAGCTATAAATCATAAAATAGAAAAGAAAACTGAAAAGTTAAAATGCTGTAGTAAAAATGGTTCCAGCATGAAACAAGCTAAAAATTCAAGGTACAATTTTCAGAAAAATATAATGCTATGAGAGAATAAATGACTAAATTATTTGAATTTTAGTGGTTACAGTACAAATGAAGATCCAAGATCTGCAGTTGCTATAAGAAATCATTTTTTCAAAAAAGACTGTAAAAAATGGTTAACTGGTAATGAATACCAGCAACCTTACAATTTTCATAATCTAGAACAACATCCTGAAGTTAATTTAACTAAACTAGTGTGCAGTGTCAATAAAACATTAGCATTCATTGCAATAGATAGTCTGCGGTACTATCATTTTGCAGAAGGTCTTGGTATCGATGTTTTAAACAAGAGAGATAAGACTGCTGCTGTTATTTTGGATGTTATTGTAAGAATAATATGTTTAATTAGACTATTTTTATAAATTTCATCATTATATTTTTCAATTTACAGCAAGAAAGTCAATATGTTATGGAGAAAAATCTTAGTAGGAATTCTCTCATAGAATTTATAAATAATTACACGCAGCGATCTCTACCGCGCACCTTAAGATCTGAAAATTCTCGACGTTTTATACACAAAGAACAAGTACATTGTGATAACATGGAAAAATCTAAAGTCTGCATACCTGAATTAACTACAGATACTTTCTTGAGTACTATTATGGATCCAACAAAAGTAAATATTAAATATTACAACGATGCAATAATTTCATTGAACGAAATCGATAATTTTCTATTTTCAGCATGTTGTCGTGATGTATCATTCACCATATTGCGCTTTTTGTAGCGCTATATCGTACGTTTACTTAACTGTTGTACATTACTTGTCCAAAATGGATCATCTGCTATTTGTAAGAATAGATGGTGATAACAATGATCTACCATGGGAATACAACATGAATCACTTTCCATCCATACTATTCTTTCCTGCTAGAAGGTAAATTATATCTACTGCTGAACAAAGAATTACGTAATTTCACTGTGTCTCATATATTTAATTTTAGAAAAAGCGACAGTACGGTGTTCCCTTTTTCGCTGCCAATTACCATTCCAAACTTGATAAATTTCGTATTAGCGAATTTGGATGCAATTTCGCAAATTGAAGCTCTCATTAACGTTTGTCACGCTGGTGCGGGCGAAGTACCGGAAAAATGCGTGGCTCGTATTCGCAGTTCTTGCCTGGATATCATCGAATTACTTCTCAGAGACTACAGACGGCTTCGGAGACATTTGAGTTTCCTTCCAAAAAGAACTGCAAACGATAGGCGTAAATTAATTTTATTGAAACTAAATCATATCAGGGATATCCATTTAACTTTAAGCACTACCGATAATTTGAGAGAGGATGTAAATAAGGCTCAATTGTGTCTAGATAGATTTAAAAAATACTACAGGACGGCGAATAAAATTATTTCTGATGAAGAAACGAATAACTATACCGAAAGTAACGACATTAATCAGAAAAATAATTCGGTTAGATACAACGTTGTTAAAGATGAATTGTGATACGTGCTTTTTAATTTTGTTAAAAGAAAAATTATTTCGTTTTGTATAGAATGGAAAAATCATTTTACTGTGACATTCAGTTTTCGCGGGTGGTAACTAGGGTTCGAAGATGTTATATAGTTTTGTTGCATAAATGAAATATTTTTGTACGTTGTCCTGCTTGTATATATAAAAAATAATTTTTTATTTATAAAACGATATTTAAATATTATAGAAAGTTTTTTCATAATGCAAATGGAGATTTTTTCCATTTGCGTCAACTCTATACGGAGAGTGTGAACTATTGTATTACTCATAGGTAACTTTTTAATATTCATGAAACGCATTACACGGTACTTGGTAATGACTGCATACCGCGTAGGTGAATGATAGATTTCATACCAGACAACGGCTAAAAATGGCGAATGGCACGGTGCTTGATTGTACGGACTATATTATTATTTATCTATGTCGATTGTGTGGATTGCGTGTAATCGGTAACGCTAAGAATATCATGGATTATACGGTATGAATGAAAGTGTCGATCTTGTAAATATTGTTACTCATAATGATGGAAATAAAAGACTATTATGTTGTTTTAAAAAAAGAAAAATTAGTTATGTCTTATCAAAGATACGATTGTGATGTTTGGACAAAACGATATTCATTTCCTACAAAAATGATAGAAAATCGGATTTCAGAAAGTGCAGTGATCAGATTTTAAAAAATTCGTGTCATACGGGTTTTTAGTGAACGCGATGAAAAAATTAATAACAATTGATAGATATGATATTTTTAAGTTCTAGGGACGAACGTCTAGGGATTCGAAAAAAGAGAAAGTTGCGATCGCAGCGCCGCGTTCTCGTTGTTCTCGACGGTGAGCTAGGTAATTTCCGCAACAGTCTGTGACGCGTTACGGAAAGGGAAGTAACGGTGTCCGTTCTACGTATCCTGCAGGAGGTACGCGTAGTTTATGCCTTCGGTGTTATACTGTGCCGCTGACAATGAGCCGCGGCGGTGACTGTGATAAGTGATCCGCGCGTTTGCCCGCATACGCTCGTCTCGTTACTCACGCGCAAGTTGGCAGTGGAGAAAGATACGCGCACGTTGGAAGTTAAACAGTTTTATATTATTGTGTCGATTCCATTGATGACACGCGTTTTACGTGCGGCTAAGCGCAGCCGGAGTTGGCAATTATGTTCGATGTACCGCCCAAGTTCTACGAGCTCTGTCGCCTTTGTTTATCCTCGGATGGTGTCAAGTTGTCCATTTTCGAGGAGGAAGGTGCGCAGCGGAACTTTGCCGACAAGATACTAACGTGCCTCTCGATTACGGTGAGTAAACCAAAGTGTGGTGCCTGTGTTATCGTATTCTCGCGTACTCGCGGCTATCGCGCTACACTTTTCTCTCTCTCTCTCTCTTTCTCGTTCTCTCTTCGATCATCTCGCTCTTGCCCAGTGTGTGTATACGCGTACGTTTGTGAGCTAATGCTTTGTGTGTGTGCGTGTGCGATAAAACGAGCATCTGCGACGGGGGCCGTCCGTCTCGCTCTCTCGTGCTCTCTCTGTCCCTCTCCGTCTCGCTCTCTCGCGTGTGATACGTATACGCTCGTCCCTTTCTTGTACGCTTACATCGAAAAACGTACACGCTCGTGCCGTCTCTCACGTTACGATCGCGAGACGTGTGGAGTGGTGTTATTGCGTGTGTGTGCGCGTGCCATGAGAGAAAGTTTGGCAAGAGATGTGTCCGCGAGATAAGGCGGACTGCTCCGCGAGCTGCAAGAGGGGA
>NCVS01000114.1:381251-403747 GCA_003055095.1 Goniozus legneri
AGAAGGGGCGAGGGGGAGGGCATTTAAAATGGCAGTGATAAGCCTCACCTCGTTCGACGCGAGTACGAGGGAGGGCGCAGCTCCTTATTTGGATGGCCTGTTATCAGGTTTCACATGCGGATTCCATGACGAGTTGTCACACACGTACGAACCCACACGAACGATCGGGTATACAGAGAACGTCTCGTTATAGCGAATTCGCGTATTAATGTAACGAAAAAATTCACTGTAACGAGACTCGATTGTACCGCTATTACCAGATCTCCCGTTCGCTCGATCACGGGCCAGATTTCATTCTCTTTTGCTCGCCATCTCTGTCTTTCTTTCTCTTTCTCTATCACGCTCTCTCTCTCTCTCTCTCGCTCCATCTTTCTCTCTCGCTTCATTAATGCACGATTTTTCTCGGAAATCGTTCGCACGCGCTTGTTGCGTGTGCCTGTGCCCTGTACACGATGTTTTTGTATTACGCTCGTCGCGGTTACGCGTTCGACCCCTTGTCAAGTCGCTCCCGACTAATTTTAAATGATTCTTTATTTTCTCGGGAGACACGATCTCACTCGCTTCTTTTATTCCTCGTTTTACGCGTCTGGCGCAACGTTGCTTTGACGTTACGCGCTAACAGCCTCTTGTCATTCCCACCCAAATGAAATTTTCATACGGTATTTTTTCTTTTCTCTTCCCGTGTCGGGAATTTATACGAATCAATGAGTCGGCCGGGTTAATTCACGGATTGGATCATTGCCGTCCGCAAATTTCCTGTACAGTCATTTGCCGTACTATTATAAACATTCCGAGAAGATTCGAAGCGCACGATATGAAATCTGGAGCGAATTTGTAATCTAAATATAAATGTCAGACGCTGAGTTTCTTTCATAATCTTTTTAGACCTGATAGTCGACGCTGAATCATTTTAAAGCGTAAACGATAACAGTTACGAAATTTTGTCGTAATCGACCTTGAGAGCATTTTTAAAATTCAATTTGTCATACCAATACTAATTTGAATGTCTTGCGATTGTCTCACAGGTAAAGGACAATGACTCTTTGCCTCCCATTATTTGTCACCGGTGCGTGTACAAATTGGATGTACTATATAATTTTCGTGAAGTTTCACATAAATCAGATGTTATACTCAAACAGTACCTGGACTATGCCAAGCAGTTATCAACTCAGGACGATCAGGTAATTGGAGATTATTTCTCCATCATTCTATTTTCGAAGAAGAAAAAATGCATATCCATATCAGAGTTAGAGCAGTGCGTAATGATGTAATTGAGAATACGTAGCAAGTTCTACCTGATGTTAGATAAGAATGCTCGAATACAAGCTTCACCATTGTACAGAGTTGCACACTGCTTGTTTATGTCACTGTGCATCTAAGTACGTATAACTTCCATACGATACCACTCTGCTCTGATATATCAGTAATTATGTAAGATACCTCAAGGTTTTCCTTGTTTATTGAGAGTAGATAGATTCTAATTGGACTCTCTCAATTTCAGGATAAGTCTTTCTCCACTGCCAAAGTAGCAGACTTAGGTCCACTACAGTCATTCCTTGAGCTGAACAAAACATTGTTCCTCGAGGACTCTCCATTTCTCCAGTTGAACAAAAGAACAGTCAACAAGGAGCCTAACTCTCCGGCCAGCATTAATCAAAATAGAATACCTCAAACGCAAACGCATCATTTAGAATTACGTACCCAAGAAATGTGTGGGCAGGGTAATGTCAAATATGAGCCAGAAGACGACGCCTGTTCGAACGACTCGGATCCCGATAGGCTGGAAATTGAAGATCGAGAGGAACAAGAAGGAGAAGCGGAGGAGAACGTTTACGACATGACAATTCACAAAAGACTCAAAAAGGACTCAAATTACGGCAATTCGAAGACAACATCACCGGACAGGAGTCCCGTTAACCGAATGGACACTCCAGAGAGTAACTGCTCCGATATAAATATCGATCAGGAAGCAACAAAATTATGGCAAGCTCTAGCGAAGTGAGAACCTCACAGTACCATTGTAAATGGAAGAAATTTAGAGTTTTAACGAACAATTTTTAATTTCAGTAACAGGAGTTTAGAGATCACAAAGAGCAATGGAGATAAACTGAACAACGGATTTACCGGAGAAGCTACAAATTTACTACGCTCTCTCATCAGTAATAGGCAAATAGGGATTACCTCCATTGATAACAACGATAGGTTGTCTCCGCAAATAAAATTCTATCGTGACACGCAGGGAACAACCATTGAGCGCTCAGTACCTGACTGCAACGTGCTTGGAAATCGTACGAACAAGCCGGGATTAGAAAACAAAGTAAGAAATTTCTACTTCTAAGAATTTACCTCCTGTAACTTTTCGGTTCGTCAATATTGAAAAATCGGAAGCCAAGACGGAGCGGAAGCTCTCTCTCTCTCACTCCCATTTTTTTTATCTTGGCTACTCTCTTGACTAAACGCACTGGGAGTAAATAGATTTTATTTGACACAAAAGTTGACGAGAAAGAAGTACCTTGCAGTTTGCCCCGCGCAAATACCAGAAAAGTTTTGCAGGTATGCGGGGTAGGGACAGGTCAGTTGGCCCTATAGGTGTCGAGGGTCCCTTAACGTGGTTATTCAAAGAGCCCATCTGCCCTGCAGGTAGAGGAAACTGGTGGGTTCCTGGGCAGATAATAGATAACCAAGAAGGTCTTTTGTGATAGGTAGACAAGCGCCATAGACCACCAGGTCAACCCGTTGTTAACAGATGTTCAAGATAAAGACGGATTCTCAATGCAATTTTAAGACCCGCTTTGTTCCCGTCTCCACGGTTTTCCCGTATAATAGGCAAACTGCGTTTACTACCTATCTTTGTCCCGCTTTTCCAAGGCCCTTTTTTCTCTCTTCGCTGTGATAACAGGTAGCCCGCGCGCCTGGTATTTCACGGTCGAGGGTTTTTACACGGTCGATTCCCGGAAACTGCTTGAGTTTCCACCCAAAAAAAACCTTGTAAGCTCGGTCACGACATTTTCCGAAGAATAAGCCCTATTAATTCTCGGACACGGCAGAATCAAAGAAAACCCGACTATTTTTT
Source organism: Goniozus legneri (assembly GCA_003055095.1). Lineage (NCBI taxonomy): Eukaryota > Metazoa > Arthropoda > Insecta > Hymenoptera > Bethylidae > Goniozus > Goniozus legneri. The sequence continues at coordinate 384,325 of NCVS01000114.1, forward strand.
CTATCTCAATTTTTCGAGAATTGAGACGAGAGTTACAATTTTTATTTGAATACGATAAATTTTCTTTCGACAGAGCGCTGTCATGGACAGCAACCCATCCAGCCCTGCCAGTATCGGTCGAAAAGAAACAAAGGGCCGTAGAAAACAGAGTTACCCCAGCAAGGCACCCACGAGCCCCGAAATTGCCAACTACCAGCAGGAGTCGAACGAGGAACAAGCCCAGGATTTCACAACCTGGTCTAGTAAAATGAAGGGAAAGGTAATGAATCTACAAATATTTACGCCTGTACATTTATTTTACGCGAAAAGGACGAGCTTATCCCGGAGGGATACAGTTATAGACTTTTACACTTTTATTTTTACAAAAGTACACTATTTGTCTATTAAGGATTTTTTTTAAAAACAGTTATTGTGAAAATTGTAAATAAGAATCAACTCGCAGGTAACAAAAATCTAAACAGTGTTATTATAACGGTGTAATTTGTATGATTCATTTTTGGGTCCTTTAAATATTTTGAAATATTAAATCGACGTTTCAGGTTGAAGATCAGAAACCGCAATTTGACCAAGGCAGTGGAAATATGACGAAAAAAGTTGATATGTCGTGTACAAATTGTGGTACTATGACAACAACTATTTGGCGTCGCAGCATGCAAGGAGAAATGGTATGCAATGCGTGTGGATTGTACTATAAATTGCATGGCGTTAATCGTCCAGTGACTATGCGAAGGGATACAATTCATACGCGTAGGCGTAGGCCAAAGGGGGAGAAGCCAGCTAGACACAGAAGTAAGTAATTGCACATAAAATTAACGGATTTGTCAATTCGTTTAATTCGGGTTATAATTTTTATTTGAAATATTAGAAAAAGGTGATGCTCTTTCGACGCCCCCTCAAAATCAAATGGACGCCGAAAGCGCAGATATGCTCGCAGCTTTACGACGTCAAATTCAACCACACCTTATGATGGCAGCTCTCACACCTTCGCGTATACCAAGTGCACATCCACCAGCCACTGCTCAACTCAATTATTCTTTGTCCTTGCCAAGTTATCTCATGCAGGTATGTACAAGGAAGAAATTTTGCACTGAACTCCGTTTCAGCGCTCGCTTTTACTTATCTCTTTACCGACTGATTTCATTGTTACAGCATGTGAAAGCCGAAGCACGGGATCCACATCATTTATCAATAAAGTCCGAACAGAACGACGAAGGAGACGAGGAAAACGTTTCGGACGTTCCTCTGAATCTAGTAGCTTCGTCTTTGTCCGAAGAATCTCATTGAGGTGTCTTTAAGTTATCGTTAAATTTCGTTAAATTAGGTAAGAAAGAACAATTTTTTAAAACGATTGATTTTTGTAATGAAAATTAATGACGTTTGACTGATTTTAATACGAAATTTTCAGGAAATATACAACGTACCCAAAATACGTTCTCATAAAACCCAGCACTGAATTTCATTGTCCGACGAGGCGTGCCAGAGGGTCTAAGGACAGCTGCGAAAAGCTTTTGCTTGTTACACTGGACAAAGAGTCTCACGGCAGGACAGATTGTCCATTGGTGATTGTGGCGCGGAAATTCGAGACATTTTTCGTCTCTCTTTCCTACGCTATTTCTATTTCTCTCTATCTCTTTTACTTTTCAATCGTTTCGTGCATTATTTACTCTTCCAATATCTCTTCCACGGTTCTCTGGATTTCACTGGAACCAATGGTTACGGAGATTGGGATTTCATAGGATTTACCCATTCTCAGAGCTACCAGGCCCGTGGTGCAGACAGAGCTGGTCAAAGTTATTCGTCCATTCTTTTTTATTTTATTTTTTTTATTACGGTAACTAACGACGGAATTAATTAAAAAATTGTACAAAGATTTAAAAGGTATTTAAATTTGTACATCGGATTATTATTAATATTTATTGTATTATCATTAATATTCTTGAATATTAATCTAAAAAAAGGCCCAGCTCTGGTTGTGAAGCGTATGGATAAAACGTTGATATTAAAAACAGTATTAATTACGTGTTTACTAAATGTACATATTTATACACGAATACGAATATTTTTATACAAAATTTTCAGCGCTCCTGCTGCGAGGCGCTCATTGTACATATAGATTTGCGCAAATTGTTCTTTCGATATCGTGCGCGCGATAAAGATACACGTAATCGGGATAATTTTGAAAACGTCGTAATGAAAAATTTTTGTGCGTTATTCTTGGTTTTGAGCTCTTATCTTATTATTGCAGTAAAATCAATTTCCAATTGACGACGTATTCAAAGGTGCTAGTTCTTCGTATGATGAAAAAAAATCTGTGATAGGGAATTAAGATTTTTTTTCACATACAACTGGCGGTAAACCATTTCCCAACGATAATTATCGATGGACAAAATTTTTATTTTTGTTCCACGGGCTGTTAGCTATCGTTAAACAAAATGAAAATCATAATACTCTCGTTATTTTGCGTAGTATTAAGTTTCGTGAATTAATGAGGGACCCAGTTGAATTTGTCGTGTGATGAAGTTGTATTTTTGAATTTGTTTAAATGAGATTATTGCCGGAGACAAATTCGACGTCCCGTTCGAGCATTGCTATAAGAACTTTTTGTATACGACACAAGAAGTTAACAAATCTGATTGTCGATGTCGCAATCGAGATTTGATAACTTTTTTTATACGAGTTAGGGCTCCTGAGTGAATTCAGTTATTTCTGAAATGTCATATTATGCCAGTAACATTTTATACGTCATAATCTAGTGGCCTTTCGATAATTTCTAACTCTAAAAAATTTTTTCTTTTTTTAACGTGCAGACTTATTTATGGGGTTTTACGTTAACATTTTTTACCATTAGTAAATATTGCGCTCCATTTCAATCCCTCCATCTTCTGCTCTCTAACTTTTTATTTTCGTTGTGATTTACATAACCACGAGACTGCTTACATGGAGGCAATAAATTCTCTTTCTCTATTTGACATTATTCTATTTCATAAATGAATCTTGACTGCGATGACAACTCTTACGATGAAAAATTAGCGTCAATAGGTTCATCGTATTACTTTTTTTTACTTAGTTAAACTAAATTACTTAATAATTTTTTCGTGAAGTTGTTCATCACCTTTGTACTTAAAGAAAATTTAATATGCACATCGTGTAAGATAAGATTTAGAAAGCAATATATACGATTAATAGAATATTTTCGTTTGAAAATCGTTAAATGACTTTCGAAGATAATTAAATATCAGGTAATCATTACAGAGAAAGGTATTTCTTTGGGTGTGAAGGAATTAAATTTCATTGTCCTTTCATGCCAACCCACATTTCATATTGCTGCTGTAGCAGACTTAATGTAAAATTTGTCTGATCTCTTCATTTTTTTTTAAGAATCTCTTTTAGTATTTCTTTTTCGTTTATTTATTTTTTTTTAATCAAAAGTCATCACTGATGAAAACATTTTTCGAGGACTACAGTAATAGTTTCATTCCTATTGTATCGACATTGTGTAAATCGTAGAGAAAAAATAAATATATTAGCCGGATGATGAATATTTTGCCGATCAAAATGAATAGTATTTTTTTAAAATGGTGAGTTAGCACACTCGACACGAGAGGAATGTAACTCATTCAAATAAACCAACCAAAATAGAGCATAATGCTATGGCCAGTGCATCTACTCATGTATTGTTATACTTAACATCGTATACCTAAACACGATTGCCAAAAATAGATATAGTCTGTATAACATAGAGTATAGTTAAGCGAATACAGAAAAAATTAATATTTTATTTCTTATATCCCTGCGAAGCCCCTGAAACATCCCTCACGTTCTCCAGTCTTTGGTTTTCGAATCAGTGGTGACTTTTACCCAAGTACAGACGCAAAAGTTTGGCAATAGTATTTCGCAGCAGCACGCGGAGCCGCTTAGTGTAAATCATTATCGAAGGAGCCTTATTAGCATACCTGCAAACATGTTTAAAGAAATTTAACGTGTGTCGATTATACAAACACACGAATACAAATATATTGTTTTATGGTAAATAGAATTGAATATAAACCGCAAAGCAGCACCTCTCAATATGCGAAATTTCATCGAAATTTACCGTTCTGATGAAATATTTATCGTAATTCTAAACAATTGTGCCAAGAGATATAAACAGCAATTTTACATGACTTGAAATACTCATTTAGTATTATTCTAGAATTTGATGTTTTATTTGAATTATGAATAAGTTATTATTCAATTTAATCTTGTGATGCAACAAAATGGATATTTTCTTAAAATTATCTTTTTTACTTTGATATTGAATGTCGATTAATATCTGAAAGGAGCTGTTTGGAAAGGTTTTGAGTAGGTGGTATAAGTAATAGAGGTAGAATCATAAGCTAATGATATTATTTTGCGAAACCGGGTCATAAAGAGATTTTTTGATTACGAAATAGCCTTCTCTAATTTGTTATCTACACGTAAGATTCTTATGGTTGCGATCGGTATATTTAGCATATCTTCCTAACAATTTTCACTTCTGCTCTATAAATAATTGCATTTGTTCGTTACTTTGAAAATAAAATTAATTTAAATGTTGGTTAGAATTTGTTCGCAAGATATGCTAACGAACGAGACTCGTGTTTCTTAGGCAAGGGAAGGATTTTTAACGTTGCCAAAAATTCGAGTGTGTAGGATTTCAATCTGAGATTTAAGTGTGGATCGTCAATTACAACGTCGGTCAGAGTTGGCATACCATAATTATGTATCATATACTTAAAGAGATTGAACTATTTATATATAGCATTGATGAAAAGAATGGACAGTTACATCGTTAGGCATTTTTTCTCAAGTTATATTGTCTATCATAGTAGCTTGTTAAAACATTATTATTATCGCCCCATCACATTTCTTTTATTATTATTATTATTATTATTATTATTATTATTATTATTATATTATTATTATTAGATTATATAATATTATATTTTTATTATATGATTATTTATAAGTTAGGTTCATATATGTAGATTAGACTTGGAACTCTCTACTAATTTTCAAGAATTCAAGATATTTTTATAATTACTACGATGAACCATGAATCGAGTATTGCTGTCGTACGGTTAATATTAATCGATTAAATGTTAACGATATAGTCTTTATCGAGTAAGAATTTAGTTGCAAACCGCCATGGTTGAAAACAGTTTGTTTGACAATGGTAAAAAAAGCCGAGGCTTATAGATTTTCTATGTATCAGTATTCCACACGTTTGATTTTAGACAGTAAGAATCTTTTTTTTTTAATCGATACTACTTAAAAACGATCCCTAACGATAAGGAGATCCGTCTTTACTTAATTAAATTATTTAGTCGTTTAATCCCGATCACCTTCCCAGCCCCCCCATCCCCTCCCGCATATCCATTTTCTTTTGTACGTCTATTTTTACAGATTGTTCGTAAAGTATATTTAAACAATAACTTATTGTAATCGCCGTTGTGCACCGACGTGTGTTTGAGAAATTCGGTAGCGACTAATTTAATTTATTGTTTTTTCCTTTACTTGCATTAATTTTCACGTTTCGCTACTTTTTATCACGCTGAGAAAATCTAGTTTACTGTACTTATTAACAATCTGGAACGATTGTGGTTGATGTAAAAAGAACGAAAATATGGTTTGAGAGATAATACGGTTACTAGATTTGGTAGCAGAGCTTCGTATGTATTTTTAATCGATACGACCGCATCTGGTCGAAAACAATAGCACGATACCCTGTGCGAGCATTGAATTGCTTTTTTAGGTGCCTTCACCTAGAGACCATAAATTTATATAAAACTCGATATTGTTGTGTGATGTGTGCTACAAATTATTGTAAGAAGTACGAACAATTAGAGAGATTATGGCCTTTTTTGTACTGTGAGCAAAAAAAAAAAAAATAGGATGATTTTACATTTTATTTTGAAATCCAGTTTTGTGTTAATTAATCATACTTTATTTCTTCTAAGAGAAATTTTAATCAGTACTTACACATAATTGTAATTGAACACAAAAAAAGATAACTTTTTATCTTATATGCTTGTTTACTATAATTGCGCAAATTTGTTTCTCGTCTCAGTGGAATTTTCAAAAACAGTATAAAGAATTGTAAATTTCAATGTAAAGAGCGCCAGTGAAGTGTTATTAATCCTAGATCGGATACGAAAAAAAAGCAATATATTTTTTGTAATGGTATTTAGCGAGTGGAAGCCGAACATAAATTATTTCTCACGTTTCGAAAATAATATGAGCTAGTGACGATTAATGTTGTAAAAAGAAAATAAATAATTGCGAGTTTTAATTTTTTCATCACGTGATTGATTTCATCGAAACTCCCCTGAATTTCCGTTCTGGGATTAACAGAATACGAAAAAGAAAAACTTTTTTGTACTCTGACTTTTTTTGTTGACAAGAAAAGTCTTCTAATTATCTCGGTTGATGTTGATAACACGAGGAAACTAAACTTGGGTGGGCACTTCGGAGTGGCTCACCTTGCGTATCGATTGCGAATCCAGAAAAAATAATTAACAATCACGGAATGTGTCTTACGCTCGGATAAGCGAAAAAAAAAAAGAATTTAATCATCACGATGTTGTGATAGAAAATGATAATAACGTGACTAGAGTCAGGTAAGTCGAGAGCATCAACAGTCCGTCCGTGTGGATGACCGCAGACTGTTTAGGGTTTAGATTTTTTTTTTAAATCGAAATCACAAGTCACGCGGGGTAGTACTGTTCGCGAGAAGAAAAATTATTGAATGAACAGTAACGATACATAATAATAATATTGATAATACTAATGATAATAATAATAATGATAATAATAATAGTAATATACGCTCAAGAGAGTCAAAGGAATACAATTTGCTCTCTTTATTCTGCTAGCATACACACGTCAGAAAAAAAAAATGAAAAATTACTCATGTTGTACGCGAGTATCGATCTAAAATTAATCGACTGAATATTATTTTTATAATAGCGTATGAAATTGTGTACACAAAACAATGATGAAGAGAAAGACAATTATTTTGCGAAATTCAAGTCGGTGGGGGTGAGAAAACAGTGTACGCCCATTCTAAATTGTATTAAGCGACTGATAATACTGCGAATGCTCTGACATATTTTGTATACAGAATTGGTGAGAAAAAGTCGGAACGCCGTTCTCGTCGAATCCAAATTGTTCAACGTAGTAAAATAAAAGATTTCCTTTTTCTCCGAGACGGGAAATGGCAATCCGAATTTTTCGATAATCCGTGCAAAGTAGCAATAGAGAGATAAAAAATTAATTTTATATCCATGACATACGATAAGTTAAGTTGGGCTAGAGCCAGCAGCTGTTGAGATTATTCAAGGTTGTGTGTATCTTTATATAAGTATTGCAAATTGTTGAATAGTAGTAACTTAAGCGACCTTTACAAACACAATAAGAATTATAAAAATAAAGAGCGAAATTTCACATTTCGGATGCGCAAAATACAATCGTCATCTAATTGTGTATGTGAAACAATTTAGATATTATATTGAGTAAAATGAAAATGAAAAAAAAAAAAAAATACACTTATATGAATATTGTTGTGATAACATGAGAGCAGCTTATAATTGAACTCCAATAAGGAAGAATAATACATTAATAAAAATACGATTGCGTGGTTCATTCTTTCCCGTTGACTAATACCTTGCGCGTAGCGTGTAATCATTATTTGATAACCATCTGTGAGTCACAGGCTGTGTCATGATTTTGCATCCATGAATTGTGATAATAATCTGCAACGAGAAATAGATCGTTCATCGCTCCACTTTTCTATTCCGGAGCTTCGATGACGAAAATTTTAATTTTCCTAATGTTAGTTTCCTTAGGCTTCATCATATACATCAAAATTTTTAGGAGCTGAAATAATTAAAATAATAATAATTTGAACCTATAATGAAAATTCACAATTTTTTTTATTAAAATGTTCATAATTTTTTTCCTTAAATGAACTGATTTTTTTATTTTTTAAAGTCATTTAATATAATAAATTCAATATGAAAGATATCCTAGAATTACCTTCTACCCTGTAAATAATTCAAATCGTTCTTTTGAATGGTTCAGATTTTACGATAGTAGTCAAAATAAAAGAGACAGGTTATCTTTATCACGTCGCGAGATAATTTTAACGTCAATTATTTGATTACTTAAAGTACCTAATTTTGGAGCATCGTAAATTTTGAAGATGAAATCTTTATTACCGTGTTTGATAAATTCAACGTATCGATCTAATCGTAATTTATATTTACAGTAGTCATTTACATGGTATAGTATTAATATCTTTCAACAATATATTGATATTGAGAAATTTTTGATTCTTAAAGAGCAAATATCCAAGTAATTCGAAAACAGCGATCTGAAACAAAATACAAGCGAAGTCAACCAAATTACTTTTTAGATATCTCCAATTTTTCAACGAATAAAGTTTATAAATTTTGATATGGAGTTGATAACAGTAATATTATTCTCTAATTTTGTACGGTCGAATTGTATACGAAAGAGCAGTTGTAAAATAGAGAAAGAGCGATTTAATTTGAAATTTGACTAAATTAGTTGATCATACACTGTATTTCTGGGTTAGCAGCCAATCAGAAGATGCGTTCGTCACGTTCTTTTCATACGTGTGATGCGTAGTTATATTTAGTATTGTCCAATGCGATTGGTCGAAACGAATGAACCATGATACTACTATCTCTGAACTAGAGTTACGATTGGTCAGTTTTAGCTACGTCAGGAATAGCTGCGCAAGAACGAATGCGTGTTAGACCGAATCCATCGCGATTCGCGAGGTGATTCACGGCCATTTGTATAGAGTCGCCATTTTCTCTTTGTTGTGTGCAGTTAGTGGTTTGAGAGAGAGTGCTTTGATCTGTTGACGCGACGCTTATCGAGAAAATAAGCGTTTTCTACAATAAAAAGTAAATCGGAGTTACCTACAAGATGAGCTACGGCCGACCGCCCCCCCGCATTGACGGGATGGTGTCTTTGAAGGTTGATAATCTTACATACCGGACGACGCCGGAAGATCTCAGGCGTGTTTTTGAAAGATGCGGCGAGGTCGGCGATATTTATATTCCACGTGATCGCTTCACCCGTGAAAGCCGCGGTTTTGCCTTCGTCAGGTAAATATATTTGCAAGTAATTGCAAATCATAATATTTTTTATTATTTATTTTAAAATTTAAACACAACTTATGGCTTTTCTAAATAGATAATTGATATTTTTTCCAATATGGCAGGTTCTACGACAAACGCGACGCTGAAGATGCACTTGATGCAATGGATGGAAGAGTCGTAGATGGTAGAGAGCTAAGAGTACAGATGGCCCGGTATGGGAGACCAACTTCTCCTCATCGCAGTCGTGGCAGCCGTCGTCGTGGCAGGTAGATTCATATTTATTTACTTTATGAATGCAGTATATCATTAATATTTCCACACGTCTAATAATTTTTGATTCATCTCTAAAATTGTAGGTCTCGAAGCCGCAGTAGGGACAGGAGGAGGTCTAGATCGCGCTCTAGGAGTAGATCTCGCAGTCGTGACCGCGACCGTAGACGTTCCTACAGTAGAAGCCGCAGCCGTTCCCGTTCTGATAGCAAGAGCTCTAGAGGCAAGTCACGTTCCCGCAGCAAGTCTCCTGATAGGCAGAAAGATAGTCGTTCCAAATCAAGGTAAGACCGATATTCGATCTTTCTAATTATATAAAATGATTTCACAATGCTAATAAATATTTCATTTCGCAGGGACTGATCGAAACCAGAAATTTGAGAAGGGACACATGTCAGCCATATGCAGAGTATACTATCTTGAAATTAAAAGGTACTCTTTCTCCCTCTATATCTACAGCAACACTGTAGCACGTTCGGTCTTCTATCACAACCGCATTAATTGTATTATAAATTATCTATTGATTTTGCTGTCTTCAATAATATTTCTGAATTGAATCTATTAATTGTATCCAGATTCGAATTTTAAATTTTGAATCATACTCTTGACCAAGATGTCTCGATCATTGTCTTTTCGATTCATGTTATCGAGTCGATAATATTCTATTATAAGTAGTGATGTGTGATTCTTAATATTTACTGTATTTTCATATGGAAAAATTCTTAAATTCTAATATAGTTTGAACATTTGAAATCTCTTTAGCGAAATGTAAGTGGGTAGAAGTATCGATTTTGAATAATTACACATTTAAATGCAACATTTTGCGGATAAGTTTGCTTTTGTACTCAGTAGGTGAATAAGGAACCTCTAGGAAATAGGTTCATCAGGAACTTGATTGGCCTTAAAGCAAATTACTTTCATTTCACTTAACATAAAATCTGTGACTGATCGATTTCATGAGTTACTTAAAATTATCGATCATTAACTACATATTGCACATCCATCTGCTTTCGAAGTATTAGATAGCTAGAGTAGTATTTTTTTTTTGACACAAACCAAGAAACGGTATTAAATTAAAAAATTTTGTTTAAAGTAATAAAAAATTTCTTAACGTAATATTATGCAGGTATTATTGTTACAATTCGATAATATTCGTAAAACACATTATGAGATTATTATCAGTGAAATGATTAGTAAGGAAATGCAGGTAATGTAAAAATAATATTCAGATAAATTTATGCAAATATATTCAGAAAATTATTCTATATTAACGTTAGAACAAGTTAATGTTTTCATCCTAATATATTAAATAATTATTTCTGAATTTTTTGCGTAATACCATTGAAGACTTTGAGGATTATAGTTTTGTTTAAGTTGAAGATTATTTAAGACGTTTCAAATATGGTCCAATTAGACGCAAACTTATTTTTTCTCGTAGACTAAGATTCAACCTTTTCTGTATCAACAACATACAATTTTCTTTATGTAAATTTAACATTTTTAATAAAGTATGATAACGTGCAGGTAAATCAAAAATTGTTTTCAAAAAAGAATCAAAATTCGGCAAGTGTTACGAGCGTGTGTTGCGCGAGCGTGAACAGTAAAAGATTAATTGTATATCGTTTAACTCGGTAACTTAAGAAATTCGTTTGCCACCGGATATCATTCGATTGTTACCCTATAACTAAGTTGTGATTTTATGGTGCCACAGGCGGTGGAAAGGCGAGTGGCGAGCGAGTGTAGCCGATGATGGCGTAGCTGAGAGAGTAAGCCGAGTAAGCAGGGCTGTAAGCAGTTTGCAGTAGCGAGAAAGAGAGAGTTCGAGCGGTTGGTGGTCTGGTGAAAGCAGGTCGCGGGTGTACGAGGGGCGGGATTCGAGCGAGCGAGGAATAAAAAAGCACAAGTGTCTTTCTCTCACTCACTCACTCTCCCCTGGGGGGGTCGCAGAGAACGCAGTGAAAATCGCAACATCGGGTACGCTGGTAGCGGGAAATTCAACGTCGGAGCTCTACGCGTGTTCCATGCAGTGAGCAGCTCAGCTTTGCTCTCATCTTACGGGTTGGACAGGTAGCATCACCAGACCTCGCGAACGGCAATGCGCGTATCACGCTAAATGTTTTTTTCCTCCTCAACCTATCCCACGTGAATAATCAGAGTAGTATGATCGCGAATTGATCCGGCTCAGTTTTCTTTTAACGAAATTACTTTTTTATTTGAATACAGCCATTGTCATAATACCGCGTCGAATGTTTGAGGTTTTTAGTTAGTCGTTAAATTTACGGACAAGCCTTGGTAACTTCAAAAATCAGCTACAGCTTTGTAAGAGTCAATTTATTAATGTTAAGATTTGATTTGAAAAATGGACAAGAACATCGCGAAAAATGGGTTCTGGTAACTCAAAAAAATTTTTTGCGTGTATATAATTTTCTTTCAGGTAACAAAACTTCAAGTGGTGTAAGTATTTAGAGGTAAGATCATTTATTTTAATTAATGAGTTTAAAATTTGTATAGAGAGGTGTGTGAAGAAGAGATATCAATAAAAGCTGATGAAAACGAATATTGAATTTTTTATTATTTATTAAAAAAAGAAGTTTGATACATAAAAGAGAGCAAGGAAAAATATGATATAACAATATTATTCTAATAAATTGTCAACAATTTTAAAACATTCTGAAAAGCTTAATATAAAATTTGATTATAATTTTTATTATAATGACTTAGTATACATAAGTTCAAGATGCATAAAATGCTTAAGGCACTTCGTTTCGAACGAAACAATCTTTGAGAGATCTATGAGCGGAAAGTGTTTCCTCTGTATAAAGATTTCATCACAATTTCTTATCTTCTACTTTTTTTGTTTTTGGCAATAAGTATGGTGTGGCAAGTTTTCCGACAACGTAGACAACAATCGCTATAATATGCCCGTAGAAGTACATACTGCGATACAAATGCCATGATTTAGAAAAGTCCAACAACTGGAATGGAGCTCCCAAGTAAGACATGCAACTATATCTCATGTACCAGAGGAAAGCAATCAGTCCGTTTCTTGCCTGTGTGAGAGAATTTTGGATATTGATTGATCAAAAAAATATAATCATAATTGATCATACTTACAATGCTACCCTCTTTAGTTTGATTCAAAAATTTCATATAAATATCTTCAAGTGGTAAATAAAATGCAACCGAAACAATGCACAAGTAATAACCACTTGCGTAACCATGCCATGTGGCAGAGTACAATAAACAAAGACCAGTCCTGAAAGCTTTTATTGGAAAACGTTTGTAAATGATATTGGCTATCCAATATTGAGTGCAACAGTTCCACATCTTCATTGCTGTTCTAACTGAATAACATTTCTCAACTTCCCATGGTTTCATGTTTTGAACAGTTTCAAAATCATATTCTGTATTTTTCAGCTTTTCACTCTTTTCAGATCTAAAAAAAAGAAAAACAGAATATGTAATGAACATATTTCAATAAATATTTGTTACAGCCATTCTTACATATTCTCAACTTCATTGTATTTCTTGGGACCATGACCAGGAACAGATTCACACGATACAGGGTAGGCACCCAGTCCTGCCATTTGGCAGACACATTCTGCTAAGCCCATACCTATATACATTCTCATTCTAAATGTAATAAAAGTAGGATATATATAGAATGCTCTGTACCAAAATGAGCGTTCTTCAAAGTCATCTCCTAGGACATACTAAAAAATTAAAATTTTAAGATGCTGTTCAATTATACATTTGTGACATATTCAAAAACTCACATCCATAGGATACACATTACTGGTTATCAGAAATACAATTGCAAATCCTAATATTTGTATAAGTTTTGAAAAAGTTTGTGGCCATGGATCAACATATTTGGAAAATGGTCTGTGTAAAGAGTCCCAATAAGTTTGATATCGATAATATGGTCCTAAAAGAAAATATATTCAAAAGTGGAACAGAATTTAAATTACATTGGATTACCTGCTAAAACTCCAATGTAACTAAATGCATAATGAATTATATCCATGAAATTAACATTTTTCAATGCATCAGATTTCAAGCCTTTAGTATCATTAGCATCAGCAGTTACTGCACTATTTAATTCAAATGCTAATCCTGGCATTTTCAAAGTCAGAATCATCATAATAAGATTGGTATGTCCAGGTGACATAGCTAGACCAAACCAATTGGACAATCGAAATATTACAAATAGGTAAAAACTGGAAAATATAAAACTCACTGTGTGACTTTTTCTGTAACAAAAAAGAATTTTTTCATGTTAATAAATTTATACCAAAACTTATAGTTATAGTTTCTAAGAGCAAGCTATTACGTAACAAATGTGAACTTTGAACTTCACATCAATATTATACTTTACTAGTACTTAAATTGAATAATTAATGATTTATTTATTTTTAAAAAGATTGGCTTAAAGTATTACATATGTCAAATCAACATACTTCCATGATAGTTGAGTGATGATTAACGCATTAACAATTGTGCAAATAATTGGGTGTATAATATGATATCCAGAAACTAAAATAGCTAATGTAAAACCAATTGCTGTACCAATCCATTGTTTAGTTTTTACATCATCGATTTTTCGATAATAAGGGCCTAATGCTATACAAGCCAATAAACCAGAGATGTAAATTATGTCGTCCTGAAGCATAGTGTCAAATTTTCGTCAAATCAAAATTCTGTGCACTAAAAAATCTTCCGCACCACTGCACACTTTCTTAAAAGACTAAACGTGTAAATTCTCAGTCATGTCTGTTGAATGCCAACTCTGTATTGAAATTTGGACTCCAGGCGTATTAATGTTTTCTTAATTATCTGTGAATAGGACTATAATGCCAGTTGATAAATCTCAGAAAAAAACATAAGTGCTAAAAAGATAACAGCGCAAATCGATAACGTAGTTTTGGGAACCAAATTTTTCACATTGCCAATAGATGATAACGACCATCAGTACAATGTCCTCGAAATGACAAATTTAAGTATTTTAATTAAATTGTATTTCAAATTGAATATATCTTGCATAGTGGCAAAGTAAAATATTTTATTAAAAATTTATTAACAATAAAGAATTCATAGTATGCGAAATCACATACCAGTTGATTAGTACGTCAACAGGTGTCTCTGAATAGTTGCAAAAAAACGCGGGAGTCTGTTTAATTGAATGAAGTACAGAAATTTGATTTAAGATATTTCATTTAATAAATATAATTTCAATGATAATACCAAAGATTAATCATTCATTTTTGTCGAAATTTCATGAGTGAATTTTGAATATTGTGAAATTTGTGACTATAAACTGAAGTAAATAATCGGACATTGACACAACGATGTCATGGCGCAGCCAATCACACCACCTAATTTTCCAATGACGTATTTGAATGCGCAGAAATACCTGTAATGTTTTGAAAATGTGTGCAAATGATGCTACCTATTCGTATACATTAATAAGCCTTGCTTTATGCGTATACGAGCACCAAAACATACGATTACTGTTTTGAACTGTTCGTGCACACGACAATGAAGTGACAATTTTCTGTCTTCATCACAGTTGGTTTTTTGTGAGTAATTATAATTTTTGAGACTAATTTATTTTTTTTTTATACTCATTGGAACGAGAACAACTCGTTCGTTACGCCAGGTTATCCTCTGAATGTACGTAAATAAAATTGTCGTTAGGGTCATATGTAATATTTAAACCGATGTAGGATATATTAATATTTAATATTTTTTCCTCGTGGTTTTAAATATATTGATTTAAGTTTCATGTCACATCTGGAAAATATCAATTTTTATATTACACGTGTGTCGTAAAATGAATCGGCATAATGATAAGTATAGACATCTCGTAATATTTCTGTAATACATATTTGTTTTATCATTTTATTACGTAACATGTCAAAGACAGGTTGTTTAAATTTTACGATACCTTTCTTTTTCAAGCTCTGTATAAATTTTTATTTCTCTCAATGCAAATTGTCATGAATCGGCGATATGACGATCTAGTAACTTTCACATAGCTTTCGTTTTAAATATTTCATCTTTTGGAGCAGATAAAACTTCGAATGTATCTCGTCGTACTTTACGTTTGGTGAAGTTAGGTTAGGGTATCTTTAAATTGCCCGTATGCAGAAAGTGGTCCGTGGACTTACATCTCCATTTGGTACGCCATACGATAAAAACAAGTTAATTATGACTTCGATAAGAACGTGTCATAATAGTGACTAGCTCGTGTTTTTATTTATTTTTTCGTATTCATGTTACGCGCCGTTTATTAAAAATAACCTATTTCACAAATTCTACACCAGAAAATCTTTCAATTGTGTTTTAATTTGTGTTCAAACATATGGAAGACTAGCGAATTAATATGATACGAATTTGTGGAAAATCAAGTGGCTCATGTAAATCTGTTTGTTTCAGAGAAATGTTCTACATTTAGCCAGCAATGTTTGAGTATGCGTCAAGAGTTATAATAGCTAGTAGAACTCAAGTGGATTTCGTGAATGTCAAATACTGACAGTTGTTTCACGCAATCCAATGTATAAAATAGCAGCAATTATGAAAGTGGAAGATGCCACAAGGTGATGTTGCAGTTGTATCCGTTGTTAGCAATCAAACAAGAGTAATGGCGGACAATCATGGTCTTGCTGGTGTGATTGGAGTACTAAATAACAACAATACAAACAGAGCTAGAAACAATAATAATCAGAACCCTCTATTTAATGTTCGGGATAGATTATTTCACGCAATGTTTATCAAGGCCGCATTAGCATACGCAAGAACATTTCCACGGCCTGTTAGGAGGTTTATAGAGTTTATAGTTTTATTGAAGGTGAGACATTCTTTCGCACATAGAAAGAATTCATAATTACAATTAATTATCGATAAATTTGTCCAATTACAGGCAATACTCGCATTTTTTGTGTTGGCGTACATTCACATAGTTTTTTCTCGTTCTCCGACCAATTGCTTAGAACATATAAGAGACGAGTGGCCAAGGGATGGAATATTGAGAGTAGAGATTCTCAGGAATGGCGGAGATGACTACAGTATAGAAAAGAGTTACGCAAAAGAAGATAAATTGCGTCAAGATAAGGTCGACGAACTAGCAAGTAATTTGGGCATTTTAACAAGAGATGGGTAATAATTTAATATCGATAATATTATTAATATTATTATTAAATATTTTAATAACATAAATACTGTTTTTTCACAAGTAGTTTTATAAATATCGAGCCATCTGCTGTCGACGACGATCGAGATACTCCTAGAATGTTACACGAAGCAGCACAGAAAAATTTAACTATAACAGACGATGAAGCAGACTTGAGTACTTCTACCATATCGGGAAAGGTGCAAAATCCTAGTTTAAGCTCATCGAACACAACATTGAGTCCCCCATTATCGACGCAGCTATGGGATGGATTGAATTTGGGAAAATCCGAAGTAATTTTTCAAACAATGACAGTTTAATTATTAAAACCAGAAAAAAAACTAAAATTGATTTTTCATTTCAGTCTTTAAGTAATACTATTTTAACATCATCAAATAACCAAGGTAATGTCACAAATGAGAATCAATTAAATAAGGATAGTGTAATAAACTCCTACAATGATGCCACTTCGGAAATCGATAAAATAGCACGAGCAGGTACGATAACTTGTTTTGAATAATCAGTGAATATTAAATTGAAAAGTATCGTAAGTAAGTATTAATCGTATTTCTCTTTAATTTTCAGAAGATGGATATATTGTTGAATATTCACTTGAATACGGTTTTTTACGATTATCTCCCGCAGCCCGACAAAGGTTGAACATTCCAGTCAAAATAGTTACGCTAGATCCTTTAAACGATAAATGTTTTGGCGACGCTTTTTCACGATTTATACTCGATGAATTTCTCGGTTACGACGATTTATTAATGGCGAGTATTAAAACGCTAGCCGAACACGAGGATAATAAAGGGTTCCTGCGGTAAGTTTCAAAATGAGAAATTCAATCGAACCGACGCGATACGAGAATTCGATTTTGATTCTGATTTACTCCGACAGAAACGTTGTAACCGGAGAGCACTACAGATTTGTCAGCATGTGGATGGCGAGGACTTCTTACTTGGCCGCGTTTTTCATCATGCTCGTATTCGTAAGTGACCGCATACACGTTCTCTACGCTCGCCGCTCCTCTTTTTCGTGAAAAAATCCAAATTAATGGGTTTCGAATTTCGCGACGAAGCCCGAAATTGATGGAAAAAAGAGGAGGAGGAGAGGGGGAAAGAGATTGGCGAAGAGAAGACATAACACAAGTGAAATTTAGTTCCCGGCATATATCCTCGATACCGGGTTACACCGCATGACAGGGTAGAGGGTAGTTTCACGTGTAACCCCGCGCGGCGGGTCCGGCGGCATGTAAAATGATATAGCAATCAATTCAAACTAACCACCTAGTGAGGTAATCTGCGCGTAGTCTTCCAATCCCCCGGTGTCCTCATCCCACCGATCCCCTTTGGAGTTGAACGGTTGGTATAAATCAACGTTATTAGGGGCGTCATATTCGTTCGCTGTGACCCTCGGGGACCGGCAATTTTGTATCAAATTGTCGCGAAATAAACCAGCTCGGTATCGAGACCGTTAAATAATTTCAATTTTTACCAATCTCCAATCGAATTCCTCAGAATCCGAAACTTTACTTTCTTCGCAACTCGTGTTATTTTTCATTGCGTTTATTTCGGGGGGGGAATCCGTGGGATTAGAATCATTCGCTGTTTAATCCCCGGTAAAAATTCCGAGACTCGGTCGACGATGTGTACGTCTGCATTAGTAAATTATGGGATTACGCATGGCTCAACAAATACATCTATGATGGCCGTACACGTGCGTAATAAGCTTAGTCCGTCGTGTGCCAGCGACTGAATGATAGAGCCCCATCGATGACCCGAATGCCGGTCGCTCGCCTAATGTGCGAGAGATCAATTCGCGTGCGCATAATAACAAGCGTATTTGGTCGAATCGCACGGACTAGCCGAGCTCGTGTGTACGTACATATTCGGCGGGCAAGAGTTTGCGCTCGTTTTGTAAAACCGCCCACTCTCTCTCTCTCTCTCTCTCTCTCTCTCTCGCTCTTCACACTACCGACTACTCCGCAAATATTTTCTCTGCATAATACATATACGGTATATCTATATAACGTTATACCTTACCCACTGACCGTATCATATTTTCGCATAGTTTCGCGAGAGCGTTTAATGCACCGCGACGTCGAACTCTCGTCGGGGAAACGATTTTCATTTTGATCGCGGATTATCAAACTCGCGGGAATAGTCTAACAGTTACCAGGAGTGGAATTACGCGGAACGCGTTTATACACACACGTCCGCCGATCGACCACCTATCCCCACACGTCGTATATAGCCATTAGCAAATTATCCATTTGGCAATTACCAGTTCGTAAATCCGCCGCGGCGTGTATAAGTTTAACGCGCGATTATCGATCCCCGGCCCTCCGTACCGTTGCGTGCCGAATTTCTTTTTCTCGGTATTAACGATCCGGGCTAATTAGCGCGTCTCGAAAATCGCACGAGACCGGCGTTATCGGATTCGGGGTAACCCTTAGGAGTACCGAATAGCGAGCGCATTGGAACTGAGCTGATTTGCGTCGATATAATTTATCAACTCGTCGTTCGGCCTCAATTTTTCGAAATTACTTTGTCGGTGAATGAGTTCGATAAGAAAAATTTAGATTGAAGAAATTTTATCGTAAATACACAAACAAAATCGCTTCTTGAAAAAGAGAATCCTCTCCCTCCCCGGGTATCGTTTTTCAGCCACTGGAAAATCTCGCAGCGTCGGGCCCCGATTATGGTTACGCTGGATTCGCGATTTGCGCTGGAAATTCAATTAAGGGTTCGACTGGCGCGGGTTATAGTCGGTAATGTCGGGTGGGAAAGGAACATTGTTCCGTAGGATGGAGAAGGAAGAGGGGGAGGGG
>NCVS01000114.1:432523-448104 GCA_003055095.1 Goniozus legneri
CCCCGAAGTAAGGGCTGAGGGGAAAAAATCACGTCGTAAATATGTTAAACGCAAAGTTCTCGATAAACTGGAAAAATTCCGCTCTCCCTCTCTCTCTCTCTCTCTCTCTCACTCTTGCTAGCTCGCTCGGTCTACTTTATAACGAATCGGATTAGTCATATTCGATTAAAACTTTGTTCCAGCCGCTAACTTCGGGGTCCCCGATACGCGCGCGTCTGACCCGACTTTGTCTCTCTCTCTCTCTCTCTCTTTCGCTCGCTGGCTCGCTCACACTCGTTCTCTCGTTTTCTCTTCCTCGGCCACGGTGTGTCCACCGCATCGCCTACTTTATCTACTTTATTTGTTATCCCTCTCCCTCCCTACCTCGGTAATCCGCCCTCACCTCACCTCTCTCCCTCTCGTTCTCTCTCTCTCTCTCTCTCTCTCGCTTTTTTTTCATTCCTCTGGTTAATCTATTTTTCCTCTCAACCGCATTACCATAAAAACATCCGCGAGCACCCATCCACTTTCCCAAAACTTTAATTACTCGAATAATTTTAATCGTTCGTAGGAACGACGACGGAAAGAGAAAAAGAAAGACGGAAAAGAGATATCCACTTTGGTTTGTTTCTCGCCAAACTGGGGAACAAAAATCGCAAAAAAAGCGAGCTCGAAATACAGGAACGACAACAGACACAACTGGGGTGGCTCTTAACGAAAATCATACTCTCCCCTCTTCCTCTTTCTCTCTCGTGCGCGCAGTTGGCAACGTTTAATTAACGCGAAGCCAATATAATTCGAGTTGAACTCGAATTACGTAGGATATCGATGGCGAATGAATGCGCATTATTGGTTCGTTTCGAGTCGTTAGACCGAG
Organism: Goniozus legneri; assembly: GCA_003055095.1. Lineage (NCBI taxonomy): Eukaryota > Metazoa > Arthropoda > Insecta > Hymenoptera > Bethylidae > Goniozus > Goniozus legneri. The sequence goes on from NCVS01000114.1 coordinate 433,380, forward strand.
GTTTCCCACGGCGAGGGAGAAAGACAGAGAGAGAGAGAGAGAGAGAGAGAGTGAGAGAGACATTTGAGGGGTTTAGAAAAGGGCTGGAGTGAGCCACAAATTAGCCATATTCATCGAACCTGTATGTATTTACCGACAAGGTATTACTCGATATACTCGGCTATCTTCGTAGCCCATCCCCGAATGAACTTTCCCAGTTTTCGCTTATCGTACCCCATCCTCTCGTTTCATCGATCTCTCGCCCACTCCACCTTTTCCCATTCGAGGACTTCGATCCGCAAATATTGACGGTGACCGTAACAACTTGTCGTAAAAATCGCTTGATTATAACTCCGCGATCGGACTCTCTCTCTCTCTCTCTCTCTCTCTCTCTCTCTCTTGCGTTCTCGGTCGCCCAACTCCGCAATAGTGGCTAGACGCGTCCATGACGACGGGGTGCCGCGAAACTATTAAACGTTTATTAGCTCTTCGCTTATATACACACAGCCAACGCCAGGAGGGTGAGCCGAAGCCCCACCTCTCGTCACCCCCTCCGGAAAATAGCTCGACGCGATTTCGTACTTTAAATATCGAGCCTTTTTTATAACTCCCTTTCTCCGGTTTGATTGTTTTTTTATCGCTCGTTCGATTTTTTTTTTTGAGATGGCCAGTTTCCGAGGAAAATGAATTTTCACGTTACAACAATTTTTGTTACACCCTGCCCTCTCTTTTCTCTGTTTCAGGTTTTTCTATCTCTATCATTTCTCCTTCTACGCCTATCACTATCGATTTAACGGTCAGTACAGCGGGCTGGCGCTGATAACGTCCTGGCTATTCATACAGGTGAGTGGTTTACGATTTTACCAATTTTTTGTTCGTTTCTCTCTCTCTCTCTCTCTCTTTTCATTTTTGACAGCTCGCATCGAAAACCGAATTAGGACGAACCTGGGTGATATCCAATTGGCCGTGGAGTGGCGGGAGGGGGAGCGGGTTACCGCATCGTATTGTTTTTTCACTGGATTACAAGCGGAAAATCGTTTCGTTTCGCCGCGAAAATATACGGCCCGGATGGGAGAGGGAAAGATTTCACCGTGAAAAATCAACGGGAAAACTGACATTTTTCCGGGCCGGGTCGATTAATCTCGAGCTCGACGTGAATTCTCGCCGATCGCGGGAAGGATTTTCGCGACTTTTACGAATTGCCAACCAGGCGCGTTATTATAGATCGCGAAATAATCGCGCGCTATCGGCTCTGGCCGATGAGAACGAGGGGGAGAGAGAAAAGTTTCCTTCGCGAGGAATAAAGCTCGCTAATAAAGTCGCTTGAGAAATTGCCGGGGTGAGTCAGAGCGAGATGTGTATAGGCGTGGGCGGAGTGGGAGTTGCGAAAGTCGAAACTTGCGTCGATCGGTCTCGGATCGGCTGCCAATTAGCGCCAGACGGAATTCGGGGAGGGGGATTGCTTTTCGACTCGATCGATTCAGCGAATTTTTTTCGAATTTCTTTACGCACATCAAACAAAATTTGGAAATACAGAAATATTTTGTTCGATAAAATTATCAGATTAACAAATTCTAGTAGTCTCACACACGAATGATCTTTAAAACCCAACTGTCTTGAGCTCGAGTGAACATTTCGCTCGTAGATGTTAGGGGTGAAAAGTGATTATTAATAGCGTGACATTGAGCCGAGCTTTCGAGCGATCGTCTGCGATTGGCAGTGTTCATGACTCCTATGATGGCATAGAGTGAGCGAGGGAGATAGGATTTTCTATAGAGCAGCCCCTGTAGCTCTCTCTCTCTCTCTCTCTCTCTCGTCCCCCTCTTTCTTTCGTGGCATAACCGAGAGAGATAGAGAGTATCGTTGAAACGTAAGTTACGTAAACGCAACGCGGGACAATGCTCCTGACAGCTCCGATCGATGAAAATAATTTAACGCCGGGCACTGTTCCGGAACGCGAACTGGCAACTGTGCCGGACAGGGTGAGGCAATCTTACCCCTCGCCCCGGTGAAAATCGTTTCTTTCGAGAAATATATTCTCAAAAATTGGTCCCACGAAAATTACTATGCATGTGTAGCCGATAGCCGGCATTTCGCCGAACAATTTATCGGAATACGCCGGGTGGGATAATAAGGATTCTCGTTACAGGGAAACTCGATAGACCGAATTTTTCCGCTCCCCTCGTTCCGAATTTTGGCGTTTCGTAGATCGGGGCGAGTTCGTCGTAACGAGAATTCGGCGATAACGCGAGTCGGTATTCGAGCAATTTCTTCATTTAACTATCCAAAAATTTGTCTCGAGGAGATGTTTCATTGTGTGTTATTTTTTATCGAGAGAGTAACTATAAATATTTTCTCGATTTTAATGAATAGTTTGCTGGTTTCAATTTAAATAAAATTGAAAGCAATTTTCAAATAACTCATCTTCTCACGATTCATCCATTATTTCACGTAGAAGCATCAGAAATTGTAGAACTTGAAGTGTGTTTAACATAATTACCACACCGAGCATGGGTAACATAATTGCTTGTAGAAAATAAAACAAGAGCCAAATAATAATAGATTATTAAAGTATTTTTCGCTCGAATCTGCTAAAAATGCGAAGTTTAAATAAATTTGAATATTACAGTTTTACTTATATGATAAAAAATACAATTTTCAACGAAACGAGGTATTATTCGTTAATTCCGCCCTAATGATTCGTGCGTCATCGAGTAAACTGTTGCCAGAAAACACATTTTCACGTAAAACGCGGTTAAAGTTAGTATCATATAATTACAGCCCCCTCGAATTTCCGAGTAACAGAATTATGCAAAATTCCTCGCACCAATTTACCTCAATCACACCTCAATAGTCACCGAAAAACCGAAAATATCAAATCGATTTTCCATCCCCAAAAAATCTTGGTGAATAAAAATCGAATATCGGTACGATCGATCAGGAATTTGGCCGAGTCGAGAGGGTTGCAAAAAGGACGAGGGGTGTACAAAAAGGGTTAAATTAGATCGGTCGTGGGGTGGGTGGTCTGTTAATTCGATCGGGGGCGGAGAAAATTGACGAAATTAACGGGGCAGCCTCGGGGGGCGAAACATCGCTAGTGGCTGGTCAGTTTCGCGATTTTCTACGCGTCGTCCGAGCGTACACCGGGATTCCCCACTGGGGTACCGCACACCGCCGGATGCGTTTGTTGTCGAGGTCAGATTCGATTAGCCCCGCGGCTCGCGCTCGTATATCTATATCTATATTTCGCTACGTATATATATAGTTATCTATATATGTGGGCATTACTGTATACACGTAGAAGCATCCGACACATGTGCCGCAACCCCCCTGCCGATCCGTGGGGGAGGAATATCGGTGTCATCGGCACGTTGATTACCTTCCCAACGCACCTTCCCACCCCCTCAATTCTCACCCCTTATCGACAAATCCGATTTCACGCCGACTAATCTCCATTCGATGATTGGGGGAAAAAGTCCTACAGATATTCGACGATATACGGGGTGTCTTTGAACGACGAGAGGGGTGTGTAACATTTATCTGTGTTTTTCTGTTTCACATTTTATTCTCGTTCTTTGTTCATAAAAATGTTCGAATCGAATACTTTCTATCGAGAAAAAATTCTTGGTAAATATTGAACGTAACTACTTTTCACGACTAATGAATAAAACAATTTGATATTGTTTCTCTTTGTTATCGCTCCGACGCGATATCTAAAATTTTCAAGTCGATAGCCAATGAGCTGGCCGCTCGGGGTTAATTGGCTATGAAAAATGCAGGGCGAATTTCGATCATCGGAAGGTCATTTCGGGACACCCTGTATGCATATATCAAACCGGGAGACTCGAGTTTTTGTTTTCGCTCGATCTCTCGTTAATAGATGGATTTTTCGGTGAATTCTAGCGTTTGTTATTCTTTTTTCCGAATATTGTTTTTCGATTTCGTGCTCGCGAGCTCTATTCGTTTCCTATTATACTATTTTTCGTCCCCGATTCTCCACCCTCTCTCTCTCTCTCTCTCTCTCTCTCTCTCTCTTCTCGTCATCCCCCCTTGAGCGTGGTACTTCTTTCTCTTCGCCCTCTAAAAGGAGACTGACGCCACTCGGCTCGTTCCGACGAATCACCGGGGATATATACTCGAGCTTCTCTCACTCTCTCTCGCTCTCTTTACTGCCCCTCGCGCAGTCCGCACGCCATTTCGTTCACGTCGCCGACAGACTCGGAGATATCTATTTTCCATATTCGAGTCCACCTTTCTACTCTAACCTCTTCACCGCCAGCGCTCGCCCAACCCCCGGCTCCGTCCTTCCCCCCTCGCCGGCGAGGTTCCACGGTAACTCGATATTTTTCTTCTGTCTCGCGCCTCAATCCCACCCCTCCGGCCCCATCGGCCAGATTCTCGCACGATATTTTGCATCAGCCCCTGTACAGTCCCGATTACGTCACGAAAAATGTAATCTACCTCTCCTGGACTCTCTATCTTTATTTCGCCGTCCGCGAGCGAAATAGAAAAGTTGAAATTCACGCCAATCACCGGCCCCCCGTAGACGTTAAGATCGGCCAAAGTAGATTTCGCTCGGCGGAGATAAAAGTAAATGCGGACGGGATGGCGAAGAATACCGGGGCTCTTGTATCCGTTTTCAGTCGGTGCCCAGGCGAATCTATATGCAGATTCGGGGGAATTTGTTTCGCGGCACCGCACCGGCCGCCGCGCGAGCGCACTCACCGCCGCTGGATGGATTCTTTATCGATTTATCGATCCCCGTTGCGTTTTAACCGCGGCTAAAAACCCACCGCGAATTACCACCTGGAAATCGAATAATGCAACCACCCCTCCCTCTAAAAAAAAAGAAAAAAAAAAAGAATTATCGCTCGTATTATGAGTTTTCCTATTTCGACATTTTCCGGGGCTAGAGGGTTCGATTTCGGATGAAAAAATTCTGTAAATATTTTCTCGATTCATCGGTAAACATCCCGGGCAAAAAAATCGTATATATACGCGAGCGGAGGGAGAACAAGAGGATGAAAGAGGAATTGTTTTGTTTTTCAGCACTCGATGCTGTACTTCTTCCACCATTACGAGCTGCCAGCGATACTGCAGCAGGCTCAGCTACAGCATCTGCTGTTTCGTAACCACGGCCAGCCGGTAGCTGCAGCCGCGGCTGCCGCGGCGGCCGCCGCCGCTGGCGGTGCGCAGCAACAGCAGCAGTCGACGTCGAGCACGACGCAAACGACGCCGGGACCGTCGCCTGATAGCACGCCCTCGCCATCGAGCACGGCCCCGTCCACGCCCACGAACGAGCAGCAACAGCCCCGGCCCACGCAGCAGAATTACATCGACGATCTGCAAATCGACTCGACGGCAATCGCGGAGGAGGTCAGGCCGCCGCCGAGAGACGAGACCACAGAAACAACTACCGAGTCCTCCTAAGGTCCGATTAATTTCACATTCTTCCACTTAAAAATCTGTATCTCGAGTTATACTCCTTAAAGATTTTAATTTTCAACGAAACTCCGAGTTTTCTCGAGGTCTGATTAATTTTACGTTCTTCCACTTCGAAATCTATATCTCGAGCTATACTCCTTGATTTAATCAGTAGTAACAAAAAGCAGTGGCAATATTTAACTACTTTTTTCATTTTTTGAAAATTCGGTAAGAATTTTGAACTACACTCCTTGAAAATTTGTAATTTTGACAGAAGTGGATAGTTTTCGAGGATTGACTCGTTTCGGTTTTTTCCACTTTTTTTTTTATCAAATCGAATGAATTTTGTTACGCTACTTGAAAATTTGATCAACTGCAAATACGGACTACTATTACGTTTTAAAGCCTAACTTTCCACACATCACTTCACTTTTATAACCGAACTAGTCAAGTTGCACTACCTGGAAATTTTATTCACAGTAACAAAGTTCTACACTCGTTTTTTTTAAATTAATCATTTTAAATTTCGGTAGACGTGAATATAAAAAAACTAGGATCATTAGAATCGTGAAATTTCATTTTATTACAAGTCATTTACATTATATATTCAGTGAGATTACTTTTCTTTGTGTCTAGCAAAGTACTCTTTTGACACAACGAAACGAATGATTATATAATTTCATGAAATATTCATTTCCACTTGATAAAACGAATTTTTCATAAAATTAACTATAATATACCGTGATTAATTTCACGAATTGCCGATACCGTATCGTTTTTTTCATTCACACCCAAAATACATCAATTTTCCACGAGTATTTAATTATTTTTACGCGCCGAATGAATATTAAGATTTAATCTCCGCGTAGTGCTTGATGAAATAAAGCAACTCTTTTGCACGACTGTAAAGCGCGTACGGGAATCGTCGACGCGGCCACTTCGAAACACGAGAGCCTGATTAAACTCGATGTCACGTGGCTGGCGCGCAGTTTTTGGAATTAAAATTTTTTCCGGCAACGATCGGTCTCGCCGGCCGCGATCGATCATCCGTGTTTCGGAATTTCATTCGCGGAGGGCAGAGTGCGAGTCGATTGAAAGATTTATCGGCGCTTTATCGAGGCTCCGAAGAGCTCTTCTACATTTTCTCGTCCGACGGCCGGACGCGCTCTGTCGCGGCTCGAGCACTCGCAACGATGAAATTCACGGATTGGAATCGACTTGCCGGAATTTCGAGAGAGCCGGAGGGAGAGGAGCGCGCGAGCGTACCAAGAATCGTTATCGACTCGAATTTCGATTACTCGAAATGAAGATGCTTCGTCAAAAAAATTTCATCCCCGTGTTACATTTTTTCTCTCCCTCGCTCTCTCTTTACTCGAGAACCAGCGTAATTCAATACACAGGAAAATTTTTCGAAAATTCGCCGTAATTTACGTTTATATTCTCGACACTCCCGATCGCGAAAATTCACGCTGAAAATATTCAACGTTTTTTTTTTCGTGTTTTATGTCGACAATGCAGAGTTACACGAGGGGGAGGTGTCGCCAGGAATTTGCCGAAGAGCTCTCGAACTGAGGGAAAACGACGCTTCTTCGGGTCAACGTCGAGGATCGAGCGAGGCTCGTCAGTGATCGCCGAATTTCGTACCAGAGAGCGCGACGAGAGAAACTAGAAATGGATTTCATATTTTTCTCTCTCCCTGTTTCTCGGTCAAAGCACAATTCGAGATTGGACTGCGGGATAATGAGGAGATAACTTTTGTAACGTAAAATTGGCGAATTTTTCACAGAGGGGAATTAAATTATCATTTCGATCGTCAAAAGAATATTTTTATAATTTCGCAAAATAATTGCTCAATAAAATTCGTCTCGAATGATTCACCTCTCCTGAATAACACTCCATGAAAACAACATTAATTGTTCAATTATCAGTGAATGTAAAAAATTTGTCGGATTCGACACGCGCAGGGGAATCATTTTTAAACCTCTCTCACTCTCTCTCATTCTCCGAATTATTCGTTCTTGATGCGAGAGCGATGCGAAAGGGATTCACGAGCGAAGTGCCTTCGAACGACACGCGAATTTCCGACTGTACCCTTCACTCGACTCGGACCGGAACTCTCCCCCTTAGTTTGATAAATAAAATACAGCCCCTCGATTATTAGCTCGTCCGAACGTTTCGAATCTCCGACACGAGACGCGCCATTTCCTTGAAAAATTGCAAGGAAAAAAAATCAAAAGAAAATCGAGGCCGAGAGATTCGATTTCGGAGCGGTCCGGCAGTCGACGAAAATTACTTCCGTGATTCGAGCGAACGTCGTAAATATTCTCGTTGCTCTTTCTGCTGCTTCTTCTTGCCGGTCGCTCCTCTTCGATTTTCGAGTCGGACGAAAGAGAGAAGTAGAGAGCGAGAGAGAGAGAGAGAGAGAGAGAAAGAGGGAGAGAGGTGAAATAAGGAAACAGGGAATGAAATTTCAAGAGCGAGAAGAGAGGGACTGAATTCGCATTTCTTTTTCTCAAACTGTACAGGACACCTTTTTTCACTTCGATTCGCGAATGTTAATCACGAAGGGAATTCTCTCGAGTAGAATTTTTTAAGTACTTATAACGTCACCGGGGTACCCATCGAGTTGCGAGAACGAAGAGAGACGAGGTCGAGGGGTGGTAATGAGAATTGCTATGTATAAATATAATTTATTTCATCGTTATACATAATGCTATAAATATATATATATATATAAATATAAATATATAAATAAATATATAATATAAACGATAGATGCGGAAGGGACGAAGCGCGTCGCCAAGCGACGCTCTTCTTTTTTTGCGAAGTATCGCGTTTGTAAAATATTTTTCTTTTTCTCTTTTCGTTGTAAGGAGGATGCGTTGATGGCGTACGAAGTGGTTCCGCGATAACGCGAGACGAGACCGGCGATTTTTCTCACACGGTGTTTGTTTTCCTCTCACTCTTTATACGTTTTTTTTTCTCTAACGGGCCTTGGGTTCCTGCAGGCTCGTCTCGTCTCGCGTCACTCGCCGCGCCAGTCTCCGAGTTACCGAGTCTGTGTAATATACTTTACTCTTTCTCTATTTCTCTCCTCTCTGTCTTGCGCACTTTATCATGTAATCGTAAGCGGCGTGAAAAGCGAAGGATGAAATGAGATCGACACCTAGCGATTTGTATTTATAATTATCGCGCGTACGAACGGTTTATCGCAATCCTCGATAAAAAAAAATGTTAAGTATGAAAAAAAAAGAATTTTGTAAATAGGTCGATATTTTTCATTTCCGATCTACCATCGAGCAGCACGCGAGCTGCGACCGGGTAGGGAATTAAATCGTTACTACTTATTACTATGATTTTGTTTAATAATATTATTATTATCATTCGCTGATATCTATTATCACTAGATTATGTAATAAATGTAAACTTATCATAACTTGGTCTGCTCATTTCAACCATTTCCCTCTTACCATTTTTGAAATTGAAAAGTAACATTTTATCAGATTTGAGAAATAATAATCATGTTAAATAAATAGCAAGGTGAGTATAGGCTGAAGTCTTGAACAGCAGTTGCTATGATTCTATGTGAGACTAAAAATTTTGAATTTGAATGTATTTACGTTCAAATTATTTTTCAACGAATTTAACCCCTTGCGCTATTTGGACGTACCGTGTACGTCTTTGGAAATTTCTGCCCATACCGAGAAAGACGTACAGGGTACGTCCAAAAAAAATTTGTTAATCGTTTTTATTTATACTTATTTTATTATTATAGTTATTAATAAAGGAAAAAAAAATTTTTTTGTGAAAAATCTTGTGTGCGATGGACACATGTTTCTGCTAAAATGCCGATAGCGCAAGGGGTTAAATCTCCGATACAAAAAAAAAATAAAATAAGAGCTAACAATATATTTTTCACATTTTTTAAATATTTGATTAGCTGTACAATTATATTCTTCAAAAATATGATCCAGGATATTTAACAGCCTGATAAAATACAATTTTTCATTAAATTGAAAAAATTTTTCGATATTTTTTTCTACACAGCGATCAAGATATTCCAATTAGAGAGGATCGATAATTGCAGAAGGAGAGAACGAACGACTATGATAAATTTTAATTCAGAGTTATTCCCACATAACAAATGGCTTATTTCCAATTACAAATTGGCCGAGCGTCTCCGCGATAGTTGAACTCGTGGAAAATCCGAGTCCCTTTTTTAATCAAAGCGAGAGGGAAGATTTCGCGGGGGCTGTACGATGACATGATCGACCGACAAAATCGCTCAGGTATGTCTCCGTCGCTGGTGGGCGAGATTTAAAACGGATTCGGTCGGTTTCGCGCGAGCTGGAGGGATTGAAATTGATTGTCCCGTTGGGGTTATATCGACGTGGCCGGGGTGTGGCGAAACGTTGTCGAAGACAGAACTGACCACCGAAACGGCCGCGAGAGAGCGAGAGAGAGAGAGAGAGAGAGAGAGAGAGAGAGAGAGCAGCGCGCCTGCGTCCGGAATCAAACAGGTGGCAGGAAAGAAATTTCGGTCGGGCGATGAAGAATCTAAAATTAATCTTCTCTTTTTCTTTCCGCGAAGGGGGGAAGACAGAAGTCGATTGCAGGAACACCCGCCGGGTCGATAATCCCGGAGGCGCCTATAACGCGTCTCGATTTGTTTCCATTAAACCGTAATTAGGAATAAGCCCTTCCATCCCCTCGATCTCATCTCTCTCTCTCTCTCTCTCTCCTATCGTCGTGTGTATCTATTTATCCACTGGCTCGCTATTGGCCCGCCGGACGATTTATCGGTACTCCCTCTGGATTCCAAGCTATGCTCCTCCTTTGTTGCTACTTCGCTTTTTCGCTTCTCTACTCCTCTTTTTTTTTAGCTTCCTTCGCTTTTTTACGCAGTTGTTAATATCGCGCGAACGAGCCCGGCCATTGTTTCGTCGGATAAGCCCGTTTTTATTAACTCGGAGTCGCTCTCGTTCATTCTCTCTCTCTCTCTCTCTCTCGACGAATGGACCGAGCCAGTCTCTCACTCCAAAACGTTTCGGTCCCTGTGCGGCCGGCCAATCGAATAAAGTACCGGTCCGTCGCGATGCAAATTAACCCTCACCCCCCCCCCCCTCTCTCGTCTACGGAGCCCTCCGATCCACTGAAATTAGTCCCAAGAGCTCTCTTCGGCATCATTGAACTCCCGGAGAATTCGACAACTAATTTCTTCTTAAAAAGATAGATTCTTTCCTGTCCGATAATTTCGTACGCGTCTTCTAGAATTTCTGTAGAGTTCTCACCGAGTTTCTTAATTCTCGCTTACCGATGCCGAGTTCGTGATTTCCGGACAGTCGTAGGTGGTTTCGCTCTTTTCTCGCATTTTTTTTTTCGCCTTCGTATTTCGCAAGCCGCCCCTCCCGTAAATCTTACTTGAGCCCCTCTTCGGACGACGCCGCGCGGCGCTGTTTCGACGCCCCTGCGAGTCGCTCGATAACACGGAGTCCTCTCTCTCTCTCTCTCTCTCTCTTCCCGAGTCACATTCCAGCATTCTTATAACCATTATCCATCATTCGCACCACTCGCAATAACGTGTGACCGAACTACGAATTTCCCTTTTCATTCTTCATCGCGATAAGCCGGGAAAAATTCGAGGAAAAGCTGTAATTATTTTCATCGAAGAAATGAAATTTTATTGTTTCGAGTTTCATTTCTCCGAAACAAGAAGAGATTTAAATTGATTAAAATTCTCCGAAATGAAACTTAATCTCAATTAACGGATTAACATTTCTTGGTAAACAGTAAATTCGAGGAACAGTATTTTATTTTCGACCTGAATTCTATAATGAATCTTTGAATTCCTCCAAAACATTCTCCTATATTTAAAAAAAAAATTTCCTCGATAATCAATTCCCTGATAGGAAATTCGTGAATCTGGGTTCGCTCGTTGCCGGTCAAAGTGGCCGGAGGCCCAAAACTGAATCGGCTTCTGCACCGGACACGTCCTCTCTCTCTCTCTCTCCCTCTCGGACAAAGTTATTCATCCCTAGCTCTCGATTTCGATTCTATAACGCGAGAGAGAGAGAGAGAGAGAGAGAGAGAGAGAACTAGTAGGTCGTGTGCGGGCAATTTCGTCGGTCGAGTTGAGCGAGAGAGAGAGAGAGAGAGAGAGAGAGGACGCGATGGTCGCGAGTCCGAAGTTCCGACGAGCTCGCTGACAAAGAGAGGAGCGATAGCGAGAGTCCTGGCCACGGTGCTCATTGTTATCGCGAAGCCTGATTAAGTTCGACCTACGGTTCCCAGCTCTTGCGTCTGAGAGCTCGTTTACCGCCACCCGAGAATGGAATTGAGATGAAAGAAACCGGATTCTCTTGTTTCAAATTGCCCGGGACAATCGCGCCGATTTATTTCGCATCGTTACGTCGATCGTTAACGAGAGCGGTCTCGATATTTTTTGGTATAGAAAATTTATTCAAATATGCAAAACTTACCTGTATTCTGTTTTGTACTCGAACTCGAATATCAAATTTTTCATTTTCATTCTAAAGCGGATCGATCGTCGATTCCCAAACAATAGAGAATTGCCTTTAACGAATGTACAATGGACTCGGCATTATTTCAATCTTGGCGAAAAACTTGGAGGGCCGGCCGCGCGGAACTCACGAGGAATTAAATTTGCGCTCCGGTATCCCGCGGGAGGATAAAAGAAGGTACGGGAATAGGCGACCGCGAAAAAGGAAGCGCGTTCTCGAAACATGAATATTCATTTTTTTGCCCTCTTTCAACGTACGCGGGCATCTCGTCGAATTTTTTCCAGCTTTTTACGAGGATATTTTTATAATCAGCTTTTTTTTATCTACGCATAGACATACGTAGCCGTTACACGGCCCCGACCAATGGTCGTGAGTGCCTCCTCTCCTTCGCACTCGCTGGCCACATCCCAGTCGGTGATTTTTGCAGTAATTAGCTAATGGGACCCCTCCCCTCTCTCCCTCCCTCCGGCTCGCTCCTTCATCCGGTCTGACGCGTTTCGACGTTCTCTCCAGATTATAAAAATACCCCCTAGGTGTCTGCTTGTTTTGGGAAACATAGAGAAACGAAAAGACGGAGGGCAACAAAGACTTCCCGGAGCTACTTAAATCCATTGTACCCGAGCTAATTAATTAATTCCGCTGTTTCACCCCGACGTGTATAATTACGATAATTGTATAATCTTCAGTTCTTCTTTTCAGCCCCTAACCAAATCTCTCGTCTCCTCTCTCTCTCTTTTTTGCCAACGTTACGAGGAATAATGAGGTCTCGACGGCCATTGAGCGGAGCAGCTTTCAGTGGAATCTGTAGGGTAATTTTGTGGGTGTTATCGAGTGAAACGATCGCAATACTTGTTGCGTTTTTTCAGAGCTAATAAAATTGTCTTTATTCTGAATTCTATTTGAATTTTACAGAGGATAAGAATTACAGAATAAAATTTAATTTCCCTCTTTCTTTCTTTCATCACTTTTTTATACCAGTGATTTTATTTATTCGATATAAATCTATTTTCGTTAAAAGAAAGTACAATTTCACATCAAACAGTTAGCAATCTGCACTTCATCGTCTTTGCCTCCATCGAATAAATTCCGCAAATTAATTCACACCAAAATACGTTACGTTCGTAATAAACTCTCTCTGCTCATTTTTCAGTTGGGTATTCCGAAAATTCGAGTCTTTTATTTATCGGCTGCTCTCGAGCCCGTTGACGAAAATTCAATTGTAGACTCCACAGCTGGCGCCTCGGTGTCTTCCTTTTTCGGTTTTCGAGTCGCCCCTCCCTCCGTTCGTACCATCTCGTCGTCTCGTTCGCATTCGCGTGGATTATTCGCTTATCGGTTCATTGTGGATTCCTCCTGTCCTTTATGAGGGTCGGCTCCCTCGCATGCTAAACACTCGCGCGCGCATATTCCCCGGCACACTTGGGCGCCCTCGCGCGTCGAGAGATCGAGGCCGGATGGGGGGGGGGGGGTCGAGGGGCGAGAACTCGCGAAAAGAAATGAAATGCCGCTCCCCGACTAATCGACCTCGAATGATGGATGTAAGCCGTCCGAATTTTCGCGAATTTCCCTCATCCCTCATCGTCCCGATTTCTGCCCCGCTCGATGAGAATCAACATCGGGCGAGCTCTCTCCGGCAAGCGTCAAAGGACTCGAGGATTTGTCTCGAAGTGAGTGGGTGCAAATTCGGATATTAATTTCGGAAAGATAGAGAGAGAGAGAGAGAGAGAGAGAGTCAATTGAGAGAGACTTGGGAGCGCAAATAGATCCGCGATTAGCGAGAACGATGAGGTCGACTGAGGATCGCGTTTCATTAACGCGGTCAGCTATCAAAGAAAATCGTACGTTCCCGGGGAAAATTCGGTAAAATTCCGCGCGAGATTTTCCCTCTGCCCGGGCCCGCTGCTTTTCAATTTTCCTCGGGGCTCCTCGAGATGTACACCGAGGCCCTTTCATACGTCATTTTTCAGCGCAGCTCGAGCCTCGTGAATATTAATTGCGTTTCGGTTGTAATTGCTCGTTTAGGGGTTGCTATTGGGGCTCGCGAGCGTCGCCAGTCGAATACTACATAGCAATTCACGGTGATTTACGATCCCGTGAAAGGGCCGGAGGGAGGGGAAATTCAAATCGACCGATATTTCCAACCCTCCCCTCTTACCCAACCCCGTTCGTTCTCGCGATTCTCCCTCTGGCCGCAAACCGAACCCTTAATTTTCAATGGCCACCCTCTCGTCCTCTCTCTCCCTCTTAAATGCCGTATGGCCTATGATTTATCGGGCCGTTTTCTATCCACCACGCTCCATCGAGCTTCGGTACGTGTTACACTCCACCCCCTTACCAGCGACACGCACACTCTCGTCTCTCGATTTTACCCACTTTACTCTCTCTCTCTCTCTCTCTCTCTCTACGATGCGTGTATATACGCCCCCGTCGTGCTGGCTACGTCAAAGTTAACCTTTGTTTCGCACATGACTACCCTTTTCCGAGTTTATCAGTGTGTACCAGGTGGCGCGTTTTATTTATACCCCCCACTACTCCACCCTCTCGGCTAAACCACCCTCCACCCTCCCTGTGCTCTCGATTTTTCCTCTCTTCCTTTGGCACTTTCTTCACCGTCCATCGAACTACGATATCGCGGAAAACTTCGCCGCGCGATCCCTCACGCGCTCGCTTCTAGGAAAAATCGAGTTAAACCGTACCGCCCTTCGTGGCATACGGGAAGCAATTTTTATTTTCAACCCCCTCCAAGCCTCCTCTCTCGCTAATTCGTTTCTCGCAGGAGGTGGGTTTTAAAGCCCGACAGG